>VDFB02382168.1:92244-182470 GCA_007258455.2 Sequoia sempervirens
AAAACAAGCATTCCATGAATACATTACATTTCCACATCTTTTTTCATAAACATATCATATATCTTTGTGCACACTCTCATAATCAAACATCTTGGGTCATCCACCTGCATGACATCATTAGTACACATCACAAATCATCATCATAGAATGAATCATCCTACATATCATGTTAGTCATGAAATAAATAAAAAGCATATCAAAATCCATACTACATCATGCTGAAATACATGCATATCACCTCATCACATAAAAAAAAACACATCATCAAAATCCCAACCATCCACTTCCACCTAACATTCCCACTCTATTCAAAAATCTCAAATTCCTAAATCCCACAAGCAAAATAAAAGTCATAAAAATACTAAGTCTATGTGGGTACGTAAATCACCAAATCACCCATCTCCTAAGCAAGCATCTCTATTGCTTTCTACACCCTGACCACATCAAAAGCTTCAATGTTTTTCATAGTGTTTGCAACCATTGGTCATGGTTCCCTTCCATTTCACAACAATTCCACATACCTCCATCTCCTCATTCTTCACTCATTATCCTACATATCTCCCCCACCATCTTCCTATGGTACATGCTTTTGGCTAAGCCTCCCCATTCATCTTTTTCATAAGTCCCATATAAGTTTTATATATTCCCTACATAATCCACTATTTTCCTCCATAATCCACATCATAATCCACCATCTACCTACTCCATCTCTCTTTCATGTCATCCCTTACCAACATCTATGAGCATAATGACATTTGACATGGTCCATGCAATGACATTTGACATGGTCCATGCAATGACATCCATATCTAGTGGGATGATCACCTTTCATGGAACTAGACACTCGAGTCCCTCCCATCCATATTCCCCTTCTCCTATCCAAAAAATCCAAAAAGAAAATTCAAAAAAAAAAAATTTTAAAAAATTTAAAGAGAAATCCATTCGTCAAATGGTGAAAACCTAGAAAATAGGTGCCCTGGATAAGTACCATGATGAAAACCTGGAAAATAGGTGTCATGTGTAGGTTGATCTTCTATGTCACTTACACTTCCAGGGGGAAAACATTTCAAAAATACAAAAAAATGGAAAAAGGTCCTATAGCCAACAAAAATCCAAGCAATAAAATTTCAAACCAAACGATTTCATTCAATCAACTCAATTGCATCAATTTAAACAATAATCCAAATGCAATTCAATCCTTAGTCCATAAAAATCAAGTTGATCAATCTTGTCAAATCATCCAATCACATCATTTGGTCTTGATCCTAATCTTGTTGTAAACCCAATCAATCAATCAATTATCATTATCCTTGTGTTGATTTAGGGATATGTCGTTCCCCACAATGATAACACTATCATCATCAATCAAAGTTAATTAGTCAATTATCAATCATCACTGGGTTGATCTAGGGATATGTCACTCCCTACAATGACAACACTATCATCATCAATCAATCCATTAATCAATAGTTTACAACTTGACAGGGGCACTCCCTTGTTTCTTTTTGAATCATGTGTGCATGCTTGCTTGCTTTCTTGTGTGTGTTATCATTTTATCTTGCATTTGTATCAAGTACATATCATTCTAGCTAATATTCATAGCTTGTGCATGTTGGAATAGCTTTTTGCACTATCCTTTGCATCTAAAGTCATATCATACCTTTTGTGCATTAGGACTTTAATTCTCTAAGTTTACTTCCTCATACATCTAGACAAGGTTGTATTATGTTGGGGCACATAACACATCGTCACCTTGGTCCTTATACCTTGGTGCATAACATCTAATGCTAAATCAAACATCATGGTTGCTCACTTTCATTGCAGCATAATGCATCCTACACTTCTATCAATCCCTTCATTTTTAGTTCTTGACCCATCCCTTTCATTTTGAGAGCCTACTCATATTTATTCAACCCACCTATCCTCTCGAGGGGGCATCATCATTCCATCGTCATATCTTTCTATCATTATCCATTTTCCTCTATCCATATCTTAGTTTCTTTGAAATGATGTTACTCGACGCAAATATCATCATTTCGAACATCATCTCAAAGAGGGGAAAAATGTAGACACCTAAAGATGTCCTCTTACAATACCTTGTCCCGACATTACACCATTTAGACATCTTGTAGCATCTTTTTCCCTAGGTACCCATGTCATCATCTAATTAGTTAAATAAATCTTAGTTATTTGACTAATTTCATTTATTCCCTATTTATCCATAATCCCTTTTTCTATAATTAAATAAATATTTATTTATTTAATTATTCATGACCATTTAGCCTCTCTAATTAAATAATTATTTTAATTGTTTAATTAGTCATTTATCCATTCTCCTATAATTAAATAAATTTGTATTTATTTAATTATCATTTTCACCGTAGTCTATAACTAAATAATGATTTTACCTTATTTAATTATCTTTCTACATCATCCCTATCCTTTATTAGATTTTATCATTATTTAATATTTTTATCATTTCATTATCCTTCCCATCTTTTTAGGATTTATTTCCTTTAAAACAATAAATCAAAAAAATTCTATCTTTTTTAAAATCTTATCTCATCTCATTGTATTTCCTCTTTCGTCAAAAATCAAATCCTTATCAAATCTTGTCAAATCTTATCTCAGTCCACATCAAGGCTCTATAAATACAACCTCTCACAAATCTATTTGGGGAGGTTGATTCTTAAGTATCCTCACTCTGTCAAAATCATTCTTCAGTCTTCCATTTGTCATTTTCATCAGGTCATTATGTTGTTGAATTGAGCAACCAACATTCCTCCAACAATCAACCTTCAAAATCTTGCATTCTTATGCAGGTGGAGAAGAGCAATGGAGATAAATTGAGTTTAGTGTGGATTTGGGTTTGCATTCGTTTATTATTTTGATTTTCATGCTTGCATGTACTCTATTGTGCTAGTTAGGATTTGATATATTTCTATTTTATTTTTTCCCCTAATTACAACACGTTCTAAAAAATGAAACAATATAGCTTAAACAAGACAACTATAATCACCAATGCCCAATGGGGTGTTTGAGTTGCAGCTATATTGCATTTGTATACAAGGTAAGGCTATATGCTATTCTTTCCATCTCTTCTTTTGCAACTAAATCCAGAATTGTTTGACACAAATGCCACATCTGTATATATTTTTAGCCACAAAACAGAATCCATAAGTAGAAACCTAGAAGGTTTCACTTAAACAAACTAGATTTAAAATATACTCATTTCTCAATAGAACCTTATTAAAAAATTAATACAATATAGCCTTCTCAACATAACCTTCTAAAAAATTAACAGTGACAAACCGATGCAAAAATTTTACTTCTTTCTAAGCACAATCTTAACAAAAATGAGAACAATATAGCGTTTTCAACAACCCCTTATTTGAAATGAAACAATATGGCCTAAGATAGAGAACAATAATCAACAATACCCAGTGCAATGAAGCATAAAGTGTACGACATTAACTATTGTATTATGTTATGACCATAACCAGAACATAGAAGCCATAAATCAAGCAACACTTGTTTCAACAGTAGGCCAGTTGGAAAAACGCACAAAAATCTAGCCACAAAACCCAACCAAAACAATAGCCACATAATGGAACCATAAAAAAACAATATTTCTTTCAACAAACATTATAGTCTTTTCTCAACAACACCTTAACAAAAATTAAAAAAATATAGCCTTTTGAATAGAACCTTATTGAAGATGGCACAATATAGCCAAATCTAGACAACAAAAAACATCAAAAACTGCATAATGGTTGGTATCTTGCATTCCGCTTGTGTAGACTTTGCATCTAATACTTGTTGAAGCACTAAAACACTTTGTGTTATTTTCCATAGGGCATTGTTGTTTCTTCTTCTATTGGATTGAATAAATTATTTCATTTATCATTTCAATTATTCTTATTGAAAGAATAAAGACATCAAGGCTCAATAAAGATGATCTTGCAATTTTTTCTATATACATATATATGTACATACATACTAACCTAAGAAATATATATATATATATATATATATATATATATATCTATATATATATGTATATATGTATCCATATACATATATATATACACACACAAACACACATATCTATGCACATCTGTAGCAAAATTTTTTATTCACTGGGAAATTTTAATTTCATGCATGTATATTTATCTATATACATATGTAAATGTACACATGCATACAACCATATCCACAAGTAGATGTATGGACAACTGTAGATACTAATAAATCTCTTAAAAAGGGAAATAACACTATATAAATAAACAACATTCAATTATCAAATAATATTGCTTTTAACAAACAATATAGGCTTCTAACAAGAATTCCTTGAGGAAAATTCAAACAATACAACCTTTTCAGCAAGACTTTGTTGAAAATGAGACAATATATACAACAAAATAGACAACAACAATCAGCAAAGGGTGAATACTGTTAACAATTGTAATTCCTTACTAGACATAGCTACAAATTTGAAGGAAAAACATGCTCACAAAAAAGAAAAAATTTGCAATGGCAAGGGCATTTGAAATTATATTGTTTTCCCTTAACATAATTTGATAGAAAATTGAAAGAATATGGGCTTCTCAACAACATCTTTTAAAAAAAAAGATAGCATAGCCTAGGGTAGAGACCAATAATCAACCATACCTACTGCAATCAAACAAAAATTGTATAACATTAAGTATTTTACACCATTGTGCAACCATAACCAGAAAACGGATAGCATAGATCAAACAATATTTGCTTCAACAGCAAGCCAAATGGACAAATCCATCAGACAAAAAGATTCACAATAACATACCCTTGCAAAACAATAGCCATAAAATGTGGACTATAGATTAAACAATTTTTTTTTTTACGAACAATATAGTCTTCTCTCAATAGCAGCTTATCAAAATCTGAAACAATCAAGATTGTGTTAACAAAGATCAAGCAATATTGTATGCAACAACCTACAGACTAGAAGTGAAACAATATTTCAAATGGTTCTCCTAGTATGCAGGTCTTTGTGCTCCCTTCACATACATAGATATTTGTACATATGGTACATGCATTTTGCATCACTCTCATTATTAGTTCCATTGGAAACAATTTTTGTATTGGTTTCAAAGTGATTGGCCCATGCAAAAAAAGAAAATATGTTGCAGTCACCTTTAGAGAAACTTGACAACATGCGGTTGGACTTGTAGCTTCACAAAAGCTCATCCTCTTGGCATCAATATTTACTGTTCTATGGTGTATGTGTAGTGGCAATGGTTGTGCCAACACCCACTACTCAAAAACCTAAGCATAAATAGCAAAAATCTATGCAATTTTTAGTAAGGCATTGTTGGGTGTTCTTTTGTGAGTTTACCTCCTTTCATAGCTATGAGCTGGGATTGCGAGCTTCTTTGAAGGTTGAAGTTCAACTGGCCTTTCCAACAGATGTATCACAAGAGGAGTTGTTGCAATGATATGATGTATGTTATGCCTGATGAGAAAGATTGCTTCCACCATTCATAAAAGTGATGGACAATCTATGTTCTTGCTCGGGGGCTTGGTGAGAGCACATGGGGATTCATGACCCAATATGGCAAGGTGGATATCAGGCCTTGTTTTCTTGTTTTTCATTGCATATTCACTATATGTTTTTTAGTTGTGTTGTGGGTACTTGTGGACATGGTTGTATGCATGTATAAATTTACGTATGCATATATGTAAATCACAAAACAATGCACCACCTTTTCTATGATGCCAGAGAGCTCAAAAATTGGGAAGGCTAACAAAAATTATGACCAGAGTTCATCAAAACCAAATAATAGCTCACCACCTTTGAGCTAGTGCTAGAAAACTCTAAAACTACTGCATATATATATATGTGTGTGTGTTTGTGTCTGTGTGCATGTGCACTCAAGAAATTGTGTCCCTAATATGGTAGAGTGGACAATACATCTTGTTTTGTTTTGTCTGGGTGTTTACAAGCACATTTTTGTCTTCATTGTAATATATGTATATATCTATGTATATGTATATGTGTATGTATACATGCATGTGCAATGGAAAACGTGAATTTTTAATAGATGGAGACTTGGACGAATGAAGGCATGATGCATAACCATAGCAGCACTAGTGTTATACTCTTTCTAAAAGTGTACATTGCACCTTTCATTCATTGAACTCTCCATTGAAAACATTTCCTATGCATATCTAAATTTGAAAATAAAATTACATATTTCTATGCTTTGGTTGTTGTCAATAGATAACTATTGGGGGAAGTATCTATGAATGTGCATGTTTCTAAATTTTTGATTTTTTATTTTTGCACCATGTTTTATATATACAACTGGCAAATTGCTAGATATGCATCTGATGCATACTGCTGATTGGGATGCCTTAGTAATAACTATTAGTATGAAAGGTTCTATATTGGGCATAGTCAGTAGCATTGGTTTCACTATTGCTCATACTGGTGGGTAATGTATTTTCTTGCTCAGGGGTTTGGTAAGACCCCATGTGGCTGTATAGCCCATTATGGTATGGTGGAGAGCAAGTATTTCTTTGGTATGTTTCATTTTCTATTACATTTCTATTAATTGGGTGCATTCTTTCTTTCTTAGCTAGCATACACATCCTTTTATATGTCTATATAGCAAAATCTGTGAATTGTTGACCTATTGTTTGCAAACACATTCCTATCTTCATTGTGCTATATGTATATAAATGTGTATATGTATATGTATATATCCATGTACGATAAAAAAAATTGAAGTTATTTTAGGTGGAGAGTGTAATGAAGGAAGGGACGATGCACAGCCATAGGTAGCAGCAGCGGTGCACTCTTCTTTAAACAGTGCATAATGTACCTTCCATTCATTACACTGTCCATTGAAAAAGAGATTGCATATGCATATATACATTTGCAAAGTCATTTCCATATATGTTTACTTTTGTTATTGTCAATAAGTGACTATAGGGAAAAGTATTTATCTACATGTGGGTTTTTATTTTCTAATTTTCCCCCCCTTTGTGTGATGATTTAATATTTGCTAGTAGGAAATTTGTATATATGTGTGTAATGCATAATTTCAATTATGATGCCTTGGCCATTATCACTTTTGCACTCAAAAAATAGTTGTTAGAATTAAAGGTGCTATATTGGGAGTAATAAGCAACATTCATTTCATGATTGATCATAGGGCAAAAATTTGTGGACACACTTGAGCTTATACCATCAAGGAGAATTATTTTTCAGAAGAGTATTTAAGTATTAAACTATGTATCATCACACTTGACAAATTTCTAGTATATGCAGCATGGTTTAACATTAAAAATGCTTTGCTAAAAAAAGGTTTTGTCAATGTATAGTGTTATCATTAATTCTTGTCCAGAGACAAATTTAGTATTACAATTGGTGCATTTTCTTTTGAATTAGCCACTTCTCCAATGAGATTGTTCCGACAAGGCTTTGTGACCCAGTATGTTGGGGTGGAGAGTAGGCGTTCCTTTCTTCCATTTCATTTTTTATTAGCTATTTGTTCATTGGTTACATTCTTGTTTTTTTATTTGGAGTTTGAAATACAATGCATGTGGATACATAAATTTATCTATAGATATACATATATTATGGCTTTGATATTGCGTTAATGGTTGGAAGATAGTAAAATAGTTCATGTTATGTAGTTTATATTTCTTTCCATAGGGTATTATTGAGTGTTGCTATCTACATTTGGCTACTTTGTTGTATATTCAATTAGCTTGACTGCTTTACTTATACCATTTCCCTTTAACTTGGTGTTTGCAACCATTTTATTGTTTGCTTAATATTATTATTGTAGGCTTTGCAGCCTTCTTCAAGTTCAAATGCTAAATCGAATGTGGATCGTAAAAAAGGCTGCAAAACACCAAAGAAACCAACTTTATTATGCATGTCACAAAAGCCATATTTGTGCAGGTCGGTCAGCCAAGTACTTGCAACAAAGATCTTTATCTAGACCCACTCGAATTTCCGCCACTTTCCTAGCTAGGGACACTACCATTGCAAGCATCCATGGCGATAATACTTGATCGTTGTTTCACCCCTCAACTCCCACCCCTCAACTCCCACCCCTCTACAGCTGCAACACAACCATTGCAATGAACCTACCCCCACAATACCTAGTTATACATCATCACAAAGCCTTGCTGGTCATGTCTTGCCATATGCATTGCCAACAACCCACCATTTAAGCAACATGTTTGGTGAAACTTTCCACACTGCTATGCAATCCTTTCGTCAGTGCATTTATGCTTTTTCTGAATTGAAAATTTATTCTATTTGCAATGAGATCTATGCCGACATGAGATTCTAGGCCTCCAACACTGGTATTGTGTGTTTGAATTGTGCTTCCAAAAAATATGTCCATAGATTTATTCTAGCCAATAAAATGGATCAAGGGCCACAACCAACCATCCTTGCAAAGCTTACTCAAGTCGAAGAAATGTTTATAGCTAGAGTTGCTCTAGTTTTGCAAGTAACCCATGCTAGAGGAGGCTAATAAAAATATAGTAGCCATACTATAAGCTTCCCACAAGACATCACAACCATTGCAACTTTTTTTTGTGTCGTCTACATGATCTTGAAGTTGTGTTTGTGTGAATGATTGGAATTTAGGGGACAAACTATGATTTCTATGTTGACAAACATAATTTCATGGCTCCATTAATATATAAAATTGAGAATGACCCATACTATAGTGATGTTGCAATAAATTGTGATGCTTTAAATTTGTTTCCTTCTACAAGTACGGACATCTTTGATCTTCTGCACATAATGGAAGAGCCAATGTATAACCCAATTCAACCAATGGCAACTGCAGAAGACACTGTTGATGAGGAAGCTGACCTTCGGGACTTGTCATCATTTATTCCATTGATGCCCAATCCTCCTCAAGAATTGCAAGAAATTAGAGATGGCTTACAAATTAAAGACATTGGTCAAAATACCTTTCCTTGGCCTGAAATAAATCCTAGCCCTATCAATGAATATAATACAAAAAGGTTATTAATCATGGCTTTTCCAATCTTTTTCCCTGCTGGCATGGTAATGCCCCTACAATTGAGAAGCATACAAATTCACTTACATGAATATTCCTTGCACTTGATGAGATACTATGATACTAGTATATTTTTGAAGCATGTTGGATGTAGATATTAACTTTATAATTCGATAATGAGACATCAAAGCCAACAATCAGTATCAAATTTTATGAAAGCAAACGTGGAAGAAAGAATCCCAAATTTTGTTATTTCTTTGTGATAATTGCTTCAGGAGGCACTAGATACCCAAATAGAAAACCAACTTGTTTGATTTGTTTCATCCTTGTGAGGAACATGCTCATATTGGGCCAAGTGTCGATAAGAGTTTGCAACAATGATCCACCAACTCATTATACCAACTCTTTTCTTCACTTTGAGCTTTGCAAATACATAATGGTCAGATCTACATAGGGTGATTGAACCTCATGCCCAATTGGATTTTCCATACTCCTAGAGACACTTCACAAAGAAAATTATATAGAACCTGCACATAACAACCTTGTACATGCACTTGAAATTCACTATGTTTTGTGAAGAGGTTATTGAAAAACTATTCCACACAAAATACTATTGGTATAGGTATGAGTGGTAGCATCGCTCGTTAGAACATGTACATAGTTTCTTGTGGCTCCTAGATGCCCCAAACATTGACATGCTTCATTTTTCCAATCCACATGAGCTTCAGCAAGCTAAAAATTTCTTTGACCGCTATGTCTCAGCATGGAACCCTCATTCCCTAGAGCAGCTAATATCAAGGATACACCACTCAACTTTGGAGGACCCGTGCTTGTTTGATACTACACAAATTTCTTCCATGGATCCAATGGTGGACTATGAATAGTTGTTGAACATGGTGCAAGGGCATACCAAGTGCACTCAATACACTTTCCTTAGGAAAAAATGAAACCAATTACAATGTCACTACAAAGCTCCATGGTCTATGCAACCATCTTGATCTGTAAACTAGGACGTTAAAGTTACAAAACTTAATCCAATACAGATTTAATCCCTGATCGTAGCAGTAATGTGTGATTGTGTCTAAACCATTGAAATAATTACAAGTAGAGTTCACTTTAATCCAGATTCAAGAAAACATAAGCTAAGAAACTTAAATGAATCAAAACATAGAAAGAAATAATGAGACAAAGAAGAATATGAGAGATCACACTTGATAACGGAGTTCGCTCAATTTGAGCTATGTCTATGGGTCTGCTTCTCAACGTTGGACCACTTTATTAAGATTGCCAAGCACCTGAAAAATGCCTTCTTACAATTCTCCAAGCTTCCAATAATCTCCTCACAATCTCACTCACACTTTACAATTTTTGGTGTATAAAAAAACACCTTGTAAATTCTCCTCCAAATACTCTCCAAAATTTTCTTACAAAGGCATAAAAATTCTCTCAAAAAAATTGAATTTAAAAATCAATCACCTACACCTCCTTTTATACACAAATTTGGCTATTGTGGCCAAAACCACCATAATTAATAAAACAACAAATTACTAACAAATACCCCTCGTTTACAACAAATAATAACAACCCTCTTAAAATCCATTTTTAATTTGTTTATGATGCCCATGCCATTTCTCCATTTACAGGCTATATTGTTTTGGTATTTGTTTTTATTCATTAGTTTTCTTTTATTTTTTATGAGATTTTGTTTTAATCCCACAAAATCCGATCCCGCCAAATCCTCTTGGGATCCCACAAAATCCGATGGATTTTTGTGAGATAAAATAAGCCTCCACACTTTATTTTCAAAAATAAAACACGGTACGTGAATTTTTGTGAGATTTTTGCCACATCACCTGTAATTCCCACGTCACCATCCAGTCAACTGCCATGTCACATGTTGACATCATCATTTTTGACTAAAACTTTGACTGGTTCTATTTTGCTCATACAAACTCCGTTTTCAGAACCAAAGATAGTTCTAGAATCAGCACAACAAGCACTACAACTTGGTGTAAATTTTACTTGGATTTGAGACAATCAAATTTTCACCTTTTTGGATACCTGATTTGCTTGTTTGACCAAACCTTTGACCAAGCGTAACTTCTGCATACAGACTCCTTTTGAGCCCGTTCAAGTTGCATCAGGATCGTGTCGGCAAACTCTATGCATCAGTGTTGTTTTTGTGAGATTATGAGATTGTGAAATTTTGAGGTCTTTTGGATCCACCTAGATCATTCCTCCCCATTGAGAAGCTTTTGGACCTCCAAAAGGTCTATTTTTACATGCAATTAAAGTGGGCATTTTTTCCTCACTTGCCCAGTATCAACTGTCCTTCCTTCTTGAAACCTGTGCATTTGACTCATCACAACAACAATCAAGACTGCACTGATATTGTTAAGTACATTAACAATATACACATCCACATTCAGTGTTGCTGCTACCAACCAAACACTACTGAAAAGTAGAAGGCTGAATAACAAAACCAAACTTGCAGATGAGAAGAATAATGTACCAACATCAAACTTGTCTTTCACAACTAGAACAACTGTAGAATTGGATATACTTTTATGCAACGACACTTCTTGTGGTTTAGACATAAGTGCCAAATTACTGCTTGCATTATCTACCCTTTTCAATTGCCCCATTGTCACAAAAGATTGATCAGTCTTAATTGAATGAGAATGCACTATGTATTCAATTCCTTCCTTAAACAAGTGATACTGATTATGTTCCCTGTAGAAGATTGCTTTCCTATCATATAAATACGGGCTACCCAACACAATGCCATAGATATCAAATGGAACCACATCAAATTCAACCTCATCTATAAATTTAGATTTTATTGCAAATTTCAAACTGCATTGCTTAGTTACTCGCAATTTGTTATCATTGCACACCCAACCTAACGGATAAGGTTTCTTATGCGGCTTGGTTTCCAATCCCAACTGTCTAACAACTTCCTCTGAAATTAGATTAACTTGAGACCCACTATCAATCAATGCATTAATCTTAGTGTTCTTAGAAATCACCCTTATATGAAAAAATTCACATCTTTTGTTATCTTTAGGAACAACACAACTCTTAGAAACGTTAGTGGCAGAATCATTACTAGAAAAAGCTTTACCTTTCAAACCTACAACTAAAATCTTTGTTTTTTCATCAAAATCTAATCCAAGATCCTGAACAACAGCTGTAGTCTTTTGTTTACCTTTCTGATCCTTAAACCACTTAGGCCTCGATTCCGGATGCAATTTCCAACACTTCGCATCTGTGTGCCCTTTCTTCTGACAATGCGAACAAGTAGGCTTTTCACCTTCCTCTTTCTTCACAGTAGCTACTTTCCTCTCCTTAACCTTCTTATTGCCTTCAGTTGGAGGAACAGATTCCGTTTTTGAACTGAAACTTATGTTCCTTCCACTTGCTTCAATATGGGTTGCTTGTACACACACTTCATCAAAGTTAGATGGATTAAACATCAAGATTGTATGTTTCAAATGTGAATGCAAACCACCTATATACTTTAATAAAGTTTCTTGTGTATAAAGAGGAATTCCAAGAGTGAGTACTTTCTTCCTAAACACCTGTGTATACTCTTGAACCATTTGTCCTTTACCCTATCTTATATTTTGCCAATCCATAATAGCTTGTTTCATATAACCCAAAGGATAAAACTGTTTCTTTAAAGCAAAAGTAAACTCATACCAAGATGAAATGATTTTACCGTGCTTAGCAAGATCATCTTGAATCTTACTCTCCCACCAAACCAATGTAGTGCCTCCCATTTGAAGAGTAGCTAGCTAGATTTTGGAGGATTCGTCCAAGATCTGTTGAACCCTGCAATACACTTCGATCTGCTTAAGCTAGTTATCCAAATTTTCTACATCCAATTCACCATTATACATAGGCAACTCAAATTTGACATCTAGTTTTAACAAAGGTTTTTGCACAACTTGTTTCTTTTTAGAAGAGTTAGAAAAAGAAGAAGATGAAGAGGATGGGGATGGAGGTTCAGGAGGGTCACCACCACCTCCTACTCCTTTACCTTTCTCCTCTTTAGAAGTAGATTCATTTTCCTCCTTCTTTCTATTCTTATCTTCCTTTCTCTTTTGTCATTCTTGCCTCTCTTGGAAAAGAACTTCCACCATAGCTTTCATTTCAAGAAAAGCTTTCTGGAAAGCTTTCTCATCAAACTCTATAGAACTTTGTTCACCTACCATCTCTGATCGTGGTAAAGTCCTTCGTTTCCCAATCTTTGGGTTGAATTCTATAAGTGACTCTTCACCTTGCTTCAGTTTCAACCTGGTTAACATTCACTACTTGCAATTTTCCTGTTAAACTGCTCTGATACCAACTTGATCTATAAATTAGGACGTTAAAGTTACAAAACTTAATCCAATACAGATTTAATCCCTGATCATAGCAGTAATGCGTGATTGTGTCTAAACCATTGAAATAATTACAAGTAGAGTTCACTTTAATCCAGATTCAAGAAAACATAAGCTAAGAAACTTAAAGGAATCAAAACATAGAAAGAAATAATGAGACAAAGAAGAATTAGAGAGATCACCCTTGATAACGGAGTTCGCTCAATTTGAGCTACATCTCTGGGTCCACTTCTCAACGTTGGACCACTTTATTAAGATTTCCAAGCACCTGAAAATTCATTCTTACAATTCTCCAAGCTTCCAATAATCTCCTCACAATCTCACTCACACTTTACAATTTTTGGTGTATAAAAAAACACCTTGTAAATTCTCCTCCAAACACTCTCCAAAATTTTCTTACAAAGGCATAAAAATTCTCTCAAAAAACTTGAATTTAAAAATCAATCACCTACACCTCCTTTTATACACAAATTTGTCTATTATGGCCAAAACCACCATAATTAATAAAACAACAAATTACTAACAAATACCCCTCGTTTACAACAAATAATAACAACCCTCTTAAAATCCATTTTTAATTTGTTTATGATGCCCATGCCATTTCTCCATTTACGGGCTATATTGGTTTGGTATTTGTTTTTTATTCATTAGTTGTCTTTTATTTTTTATGAGATTTTATTTTAATCCCACAAAATCCGATCCCACCAAATCCTCTTGGGATCCCACAAAATCCAATGGATTTTTGTGAGATAAAATAAGCCTCCACACTTTATTTTCAAAAATAAAACATGGTACGTGAATTTTTGTGAGATTTTTGCCACATCACCTGTAATTCCCACGTCACCATCCAGTCAACTGCCATGTCACATGCTTACATCATCATTTTGGACTAAAACTTTGACTGGTTCTATTTTGCTCATATGAACTTCGTTTTTGAAACCGAAGATAGTTCTAGAATCAGCACAATGAGCACAATGACTTGGTGTAAATTTTACTTGGATTTGAGACAATCAAATTTTTACCTTTTTGGACACCTGATTCGCTTGTTTGACCAAACCTTTGACGTAGCATAACTTCTGCATACGGACTCCTTTTGAGCCCGTTCAAGTTGCATCAGGATCATGTCGGCAAACTCTATGCATTAGTGTTGTTTTTGTGAGATTCTGAGACTGTGAAATTTTGAGGTCTTTTGGATCCACCTAGATCACATCTTCAACATTGGTAATTGATATTGAATTGAACAAATCCTATAAACCAGCAATAAATGATGAGCATGTTAATATCCACAACCCTGGGATGCTTGCAATTTGGTGAGAAAATGTTGATTTCCAGCTAGTATTGTCTAGACAAATTGTGCTAAACTACATTTCCAAATATGCATCAAAGTCTGAGAAAAAATATGAAAGCTACATTGATATCTTGTAAAGGCTTGCAAATACAAATTCATCTGGGGATAAAGTGTTTATTTCCTAGCAAAAATTTATGATGAATTAGGTTTTTGATAGTGACATTGGTGCACAAGAAACATGCCATATGCTGGAAAAGTTGCCCTTGTCATGTCAAGTCAGCATTTCTTGTCTTTGAATGTTAGTAGGTAGACATTTCATCGTTTGAAAATAGTTGACAGTGGTGACAAGATTGCTAGTGGTTATATTCATTCCTACATACAAAGACCAATTGAAATGGAGACGATATCCCTTAATCATTCTACACAACCTTATGGGTATGTGCAGGATCATCATGGAAAAAACAAGCCCTTAAGTGGCAAAAAAAATAGAAAAATAAGAGTTAGGAAACTTCACATAAAATTTTGAATAAGTTATCCATATTAAATTTCAAAAATATGTAACAATAAAATCTATAGAAAATTGAATGTAGTTTCTAAACTACTAGGTTTGTTTAAAAAAAAAAAAGAAATTTATTTGGCGAAAATTTGAAATTTCAATGCAGTAGTACTTAAATTTCAGGGAAAAAATAAGATTTAGGTGTTTGTCTGACAACCCTAACCACAATAAAATGATAATATTTTTTTATAATATTTTAGAGATAAGTAGAGGACTCGTGTCCCAATGTGATGCATATTTTTTTGTAATTTTTTTCCAAGTAAATAATTAATTATGAATTTTTTATTACAACTTTTAAAAAATATAAAAAGCTCATATGTCTAACCACCTTAACTTGGTCAAACTTTCATGAAATTCAATTTTTCTTTTTTAATCCTATAGTATACTAAGCATAAATGTGACACATTCTTTGGATTCAAAATATATGATATTGTTTGAAAGCTATAAATGTCTTTCAATCAATCTATCAATTAGGACTTTAGTCATAATTTGAATAGAAAATGAATAATAATTACTTATTAAATTCAAAGTAAAACATAATTTATATTTTTGGGAAGTTGCGAATTTCCTTTAAAAACCCTTTTCGTTTCATCAATTTTGGGTTAAAAAAAATTCGTCAGCCACATACCCATCATATTGCCACTTTTTGGCCCATCATGATTTTGCACATACCCTTATACATATCAAAAAAATTGCGAAGGTGCAACTTGGTGTGCTCGGCCACAACCTACTATCATCATTGTTTACCCCCTTTTCAAGACCATCCCACCAGAAAAAAGTGATGCCTTTGAAACATTTTGTTGGTCAAAATTGCTACTATACAAACATTTTCAAAATATTGAGCTTGAGATAGGCCTTATGAGAGAAAGAAAAACACAAAATTGGAGTCTATTTTATGTTGTTGGCTATGACACTTGGCATGTCAATAGACTTACTATCCCCCCTACCGATGGGGAGGGTAGAAATAGTGATATCGATACTGCATTGTCCCTGCTCGACGTAGATGCATATGAGTGGGAGTTGCTCTCTCAACTTGGTGTGACAAAAAATGTTTGTTTTGACTAGCTGCAACTCTTGGGTAGATGAGACTTTGACCTGCATCATAGGTGGGACAACCACCATGTTCCAGAGAATCTTCATAGTATTGTTGAAAAAAAAATTTCAACAAGTAAATTTCATACAACTGAAGGAACTCTCCCCTCTTTCGCAATGCTCACACTTTGCCACTAACTATCTCCCAGGAAAAAGATTGCTTTGAATATTATTGAACAACACCATCTTGGCCCCTCCTCATCGTCACCACTACGTATGATCATTCAAGGAATTACTAGCATAGGTAAATAATTCCTCATTGACAAGATTTGGAGAGCACTAAATATGTGATTGAATTAGAAAATGAATCCTTTGCTTGCTTTGGCTCCAACGGGTGTTGCTTCCTAGAATATTTGTGCCTCCATAATGCATACTGCTCTCCGGATACCAATAAGATATATGAATCCATTGAAAGGATAACCATTTACCATATTTTAGGAGGACTTCAAACACATTAACTTCATCTTAATTAATGAAATGAGCTTCTTGGGACCAAAGTTTCTTAAAATAGATAGTCAATTGCGACAAGCATTCCCTAGTAGACATATGCAACCATTTGGTGGTGTGTCTATTATACTTGTGGGTGACTTGGCATAACTACCCCCTATAATGGGCATACCTATCTATGGTTCTTAGTCCATAGCATTGGCACTTTGGCACACTTTTAATATTGTTGTCATGCTTGACACTGTCTTCCGCTAGCATGGGCAATTCGATTCACAACAATAGTTTCACACGCTCCTTATGAACATTAGAAATTTCTAGGAATCCTTGTTTGATTGGAAAATTATTATGCATCGAATGAAAACCATGCTTACGTCTAAGAAAAACCAAGAGTTTGATGAGGCTATCCACTTATTCCTAGAAAATAGGTTGGTTGCTTTGCACATTAGGAAAATGCTACAACACATAAATGTTCCAATTGCAATTAGTGTTGTTGAATGTTCCCAAAAAAACACACTTGATTATGGTGATGATGAATAGCTTCAAGTAGAGCTCTTTCTTGCTATTGGTCAACAAGTAATGTTGACAACAAATATTTAGGTGGTAGCTGGCTTGGTTAATGGATCATTGGGTTTAGGGAAGGCTATTGTATATGCTACATGTGCTAGACCACCTCAACTACCTGAATATGTTGTTTTTGACTTCCAAAACTAGATTGGGCCACATGGGATCAAGACAATCAAAGATTCATCCTAATTATCCCAATCACACAAGGCAGCCATAGGCAGCTCCTATTGACAATGGCTTGGGTGATAACAATTCATAAATCTCAAGGCTTGACACTAGAGAAAGCTACAATAAATATTATAACTAAAGAAAGGAAAGGGATGTTAAATCAATAGCAGGAATACACATAGATCCACCTTTTTGTTTTAATAGGTACTCTAGGCTACATTCCACCAAATATAACGAGCTTCGAATCAAATAAGAGGCTCGCCTAAAATAATTATCTGCATTCCCATCATGATGAAATATTTTTGTTCTTTATGGTAACTATACCACTTCTCCTTTTCATTTATGTTTCAATGCTTTCACAATAACCTTGAATCCTACTATTCATTTTCCCTTGTTCACTCCATAGTCTAGTTCTAATCACTTTCCCCAACATTCCAAAGGTTTTACCTCTACAATCATTGCTAAGAGAAGTTTCTATTCAATTTTTTCCTTGTGTTGCCCCTTGTGCCCAACAAGAAACATTGATTTATTCCTCTTCCCCACTTGCCCAAACTATTATCTATATTTAATTTTTCTCTCAATAGCTTTCTCCCCTTTACCTAGTTATGCCACTTCAAGGGGTATCATGTTTGAATCATTTATTTCTAACCATTTCAAATTCTAACAAATTTATATTGCAAACATTTTCAGTTGTTAGTGCAGACCTTCACAATTTTTATTACTTTTTTTCTCACAATTTTTCCATGGTTTTCACGTTGCAACTATGTTCCATTTGTATACAAGGTAAGGATATATGCCATTCTTTCCATCTCTTATTTTGCAACTACATCCACACTTCTTTGTCACAAATACCACAACTGAATATATTTTTGAAAATAGATAACAGTGCTTTCAATTGAATGAAATTGCTAGGTACCAGAAGACAATTATATGCAATTGTCCACATATTGTACCATCCTCTTTGCACAAGGTATACCTACATCCTATTTATATGATCTATTCTATTGCAAATACATTAGATATTAGTTTTTACTAACTATACGATTTTTTATATTTGTTCATTTAGATATTGCCTACTAATGACACATGTTTGTCATACTAAACTTCAAATTCCCCTTATGTCTAACCATATTTCATTGAAAGCATTTTAGATTGAAAATGTGTGTATTGAAATATATATTCACATCTCCTATGTATAGATCTCCTAAATGTTAAATAGCTTTGCGATTACACATTTACATGGGGTATAGTCATCACCTACATTCCATTTCTATACAATGTAAGCCTATATATCTTATCTTTCATTTCTTATTTCACAACTCCATGTCAATTTATTATTGAAATCATTTGAGGTTGCAAATGTGCGTGCTGATATATAGATGCACATGTCCACTGTACAAATCTACTAAATGTTAAATAGCTATATGATTGAACATTTGCATGGTGTGTGGCCTTCACCTACATTCCATTTGTATACAACACAAGCCTATATATGTTTTCTTGAATTTCTTATTTCACAACTCCATGTCAATTTATTAAAGATGTACAACATTAATCCCAACTCAAAAAAAATTCTCAAGTGTCAAACAAATGCCTTCACCATTGATTATAGTGGTGGACATTTAATCTTTCTACTCCAGGGTTTCATGAGAGCCCATGACGCTCGATGAAACAATGTGGTAGGGTGCAAAGAAGGCCTCCTTTCTTGTCTCAATACTCCAATCCATTCCCTACACATGGTATGCCTATATTTTATTTACTTACACTATTCTACTACAGTTGCATTGCATATTATTTGGTGTGAATTCTATAAGTCTTTATATTTTCTGATTGATTTATCATCCACCAATGGTATGTGTTTAGTACACTAAAGTTCACATTATCCTTACATGTTTACAACCATACTCAAACCAAACAATCCTCATTTGTGGATGTTCTTACGCCTTCAAATCTTGTATTAATTTAGCAGTGACCTAAACATTACTTTCACCATTGATCCCAATGGTGGACAATTTATTTCCTTTCTCAGGGGTTTGGTGAGAGCGCACGACGCTCCATGAGACAATATGGTAGGGAAGACATCGCGCCTTATTTTCTTATGTTCACACAGCATTCTGCAACATGCACCAGGTAAGCCTAAATTTTATTTACTTCATTCCTGCCATTACGAGTCCATAGAAAATTGTGTGTTATAAAATATAGATCTTTGATATCTCTTGGTTTACATATTGTCTATGAATTAGAGATGGTCATTGCACTAAAATTCACACTTTGTTGTTATTCTTCCAGAGCATACTCTAGCAATAATGCATATTTCAATGATTTTATTTGAAGTCATTAGTGGCCAAAATATTGCTTGTACCATCGATCACACTAGTAGAATAGTTTATTTTTCTACTCGAAGGTTTGGTGAGAGTGTGTGATGCTCCATGACCCAATATAGTAGGGTGGAGATCAAACCTTGTTTTCTTGTCTTCCTATTGCAATCTACCATGTGCACAAGTATGGTTAAATTTTACTTATTTCATCCCTTGCATTACATTTGTATTCCATATTTTGTATTATACATTGTAAAAGTATTTAAATCTACTAATTTACATATTCTCTATCAAATACAGATATTTACCACACTAAATTTCACATTTTTCTATTATTTTTCCATAGGAGACTCTAGCTATAATGGCGAATTTAATGAACTAATGGAAAAGCTAGTTACCATGGTCAAATATACAATTAGATCCTAATATACTCTATGTTGATTGTAATAAGCAATATTCATTCCACCCTTGATTAGAGTGGTGGACAATGTATATTCTTGCTTGGGGGTTTGGTGAGAGTCCATGAGGCTCCATGACCCAATATGGAAGGGTGGAAACCAAGGCTTGTTTTGTTGTGTCTTATTTTATATATCTTGTGTACAAATCTCTATGTTTCACATAATTCATATGTTTCAAGCTATTGTTGTAGAATTTGAGAAATCCAACTTCACAGAACTCAAAGACCACCTACATGCAAATAACCTATCACAGAAAGGAAGAGATGGAGACAAAAAAGCAAAGGGTGCTTTGAAAGCTAAAGATGCATTAATCAAAGAGAATTAATTAAAAAATACAATGATATCAATCCTTATGAAGGAGATCAAGAAAGCCTAAAGTGTAACCTAAGATGGAGCATTTAATAATTATAATAATTATTAAATTCCTACAAAATGCAAACTAAGTTTATCTTAAGTGAAATAATAAAAGGTGACTTAATTAAATAATTAAGTAATAAACCTTTTACTCTAACACGCCCCTTAAGATGAACTTAGGGAGTATCTAGAAACTAAATGTATGAAATCAATGCAACTACAAGCTAGAAATCAAACTTGGGTCTCAACAACTAAGCCTAATGAGGTACCCAATCACAACCAAATCTCTATAAAGTGGAGTAAAGGAGAAAACCCAGTGGGAAAAACTTCTCTCCAAAAAGAGATGAAAAAACATGTTGAAAAAAACATGAAGGAAGAAAGGCCTCAAAAAGACCCCCAAAGGACAACTTCCTTCACCCCAAGCATGGAGTGCAACTGAAGATAGTGTGGTGATGCCAAAGGTTTAGTGAAGATGTCTGCAACCTGCTCGTCTATAGGAATGTACTCCAAGATGAGAGAACCATCCTGAATCAACTGCTTGATGAAGTGCATTTGGATCTCAATGTAATTAGTTTGTTGATGCTCCACTAGGTTGCAAGAAATGTGAAAGGAACTCTGATTGTCACACCAAAGAATAGTGGGACTATCAGGAGGAAACCCAAACTCTATCATCAATTGTCGAAGCCATAGAATCTCTTGACTAGCTAACATACTACTCGGTACTAAGCCTATGTAGATGATAATGCAACAGTAGACTACTTCTTGCAAGACCATGTGATAGGACTAGAACCAAGGAAAAAAATAAAGCCAGAAGTAGACTTCTAATCATTGAAATCACTAGCCCAATCTAAGTTAGTGAAGCCAACAATGTGAGGGATCCTGAAGTGTAGTGAATGCAATAATGAGTGGTGCCCCATTTACCTCAAGATACGTTTGTATGCTTGTCAATGGATCTCATGTGGATCATGTGAGAACCAAGAGATAAGGCCAACCATAAAGTAAAGATCAAGATGAGAATGTGTCAGGTACAATAAACTGCCAACTAACTACCTATATAGAGTGGAATCTACTGGAGGAGTAGAGCAAGTGGAAGACAAAACTACACCTGACTGAAATGGTGTGGGAGAAATATTTCAATCAAGCATTCCAAATCATTGAAGCATATCAAGAGCATACTTATGCTAAAATATGGAAATCCCATCCGAAGACTGAATAACCTTTAGACCCAGAAAGAAGTGCAAAAGACCGAGATCTGTCATCTCAAACTGCTCCATCAACACTCTCTGAACACTTTGAATCATGGAGGATGAGCTACTTATAAGAATGAGATCATCAAGATATAGCACAATAATTAAAAGATCACGCTCCTGATGTTGAATGTACACCGTGTGATCAGAATGACAACGTGTGAAGTGAGAGGAAAGCAAGAAAGAGTCCATCTCATACCAAGCCCAAGGGGCTTGTGTGAGACCATATAATAAATGTTGAAGTCTCAAAACCAAGGAATATTCCTACACAAAACCCTAAGGCTGCTCCTTATATATATCCTCATATATGTCTCCAGGCAAGAAAGGACTCTTCACATCCATCTAAAATACTATCCATCCCTATGAAGTTGCAAGGGAAAGTACAAAGAGAATAGAGTTCATCTTGGTGATAGGAGCAAAGGTCTCAGAGTAGTCAATACCCTCTACATGAGAAAGCCCCTTTGCAACAAGACATGCCTTATACTTATCAAATGAACCATCTGCAACATACTTGGTACGGTACACCCACTTGCACCAAACCAACTTTCTTCCCTCAGGAAGAGGACATAGATCCCAAGTATGATTCTTCATCAAGGAAGAATACTCCTTATCCGTGGCCCTATCCCACTCAAGGTGACCTGTCACCTCTAAAAACTTTTGAGGATCATCCGAAATGGCATGACTCAAAAGACTAGAACTAGATGTTTGAGCACGAGTACGATGAGTATTTGAATGATCACCTACCAAAGAACCAACTATCTCAATAGTAACACAGGCCCACCTAGGAAAATGTTGAGTGGTTGTTGGTGGTGGAGATGGTGGATCATCATTTGTATCATCCTCAAGAGATACGTAATCCTCAAAAGATGAAGAGGGAGTAGTAGACAGTTAGGGAGAAGCTAGTGATGGGGAATCCATCAAGGGAAAGTGCTCATCAAAGTGGACATCTAGCTGAAATAATACCTCTCTAGAATCAGGTTCAAACAACCTGTACACCTTAACATCCTCACAGTAGCCAACAAATATGGGTGGTCAACTATTCCTCTCCATGGATTTCCACTAAGCATCAGGAATAAATGCCCAAGCCTCACTACCAAAAACTCAAAATGTAGAAACATCAGGCTTGACATGAGTCCACGCCTCCTCAAGATTCATATGTTGCAATGCCTTATGAGGCATCTGATTCTTAATATAATTGGGACAATTGAATGCCTTAGCCTAGAATGAAGAACTCATAGCTCGAGACTATATCATACATTTTTCCATCTCCCGTAAGGTTCTCTTCTTTCTCTCAACAACACCATTCTGATGAGGGGTGTAAGGTACTATAAACTAATGTTGTAAACCATGCTCATTGCAAAAATCCTTAAAAGCCTAATTAATATACTCCCCCCCATTATGTGTGTGTATCCTCTTGATAGAAAGTCCAGATTGCTTCTCCACAAATTTCTTAAAGATCCTGAATGAATCAAAGACATCAGACTTGTACTTAAGAAAGTACACCCATGTACATTTTTAGAAGTCATCAATAAAAGTGAGCACATATTGCACCCTTGAAAAAGGAGTCAGAATGAAATGTGATCGCTATGTACCAACTCTGAGGGTTCCTTAGCACATGTGGCTCTACCCATAGGAAAATAATCCCGGTGATGTTTTCCAAGGACACAACCTCGACATACACCATCAATACAAGAAATCTGAGGGAGCCCAATCACAGATGCTTGAGTGCTCATCTGTTGTAAATATTTGTAATTGACATGGCCAAAACACTAATGCTAAAGCTTGTTCACTGAGTCTGCATGTGCTATAAGATATGAACCTAAACTGTTTGAACTCTCAAAACCATCAAATTTGTATAAGCGAGATGTAGAATCAACACTCTCGATAGCCACAACCAAATCAGGATCATGAAGGTCTCGAATAACCACATCACATGGTGACAACTCAACTGTCTTACTAGAGCTAGAATGGAAAATCTGATAAATGGAAAGAAGGTTTGTTGAAATGTCACGAACTAGAAGCACATCCTGAAGACAACCACCATCCAATGAAGTAGTACCTAAACCTTGAACTGAAAGGTGTACTGAGTCACCAACTACAATATGTGTAGTGCCACTATGGGCAAGTGAGGTGAAAAACTCCTCTGTGTGTGTCATATGGTGAGAAGCACCAAAATCTAGAATCCAAGTGGATTTTGAAGGCAAGGCTTGTGCAGAAAGAGCATGACCTTTCCCTATGGGTTGGGAAGGAGACTGAGGTGAGGTGATATTATGTTGCTACATGGCTTCCTCTAAAGCCTCTAATCATTTCCAACACTTGGAAATTGGATGTCTTTCCTTGCCATAGAAACTGCAAGGATCACCTAATTTCTTCTTAGTCTTGGAGGAAGACTCACCAGACTTCAAAGATTTTCCCTGTTTAGGATTAGACTATGGTTTTGAATCAGTCTTAGGAGGTGGCTTGGAGGAACTTTCACTACCTTCTAAATTTGTCCTGGGCTTCATTTTCTACTTGTATTTCCCTTTAGATGACTGAGCTACCAGTGTTTGGTTCTTAGATCTTGAGAGAGCATCCAAATATGATATCTTTGCCTACTCTCATGTCAATTGGTCAAATAACACCTCAAAAGTAGGCATGGTAAAACATGCACCCAAGGAATCCATGGTGGAATAAAATTTCAAAGAGAATATCTAAAAAGGACCTTGAAGCTTAGAAATAATCAGGTAAATGCAATCCTCATCTATTTTGTTCTTACCACAACCCTATAACAATGACCTCAATGATTTGAACTTCATCAAAAAATCCTCAATGGTAGGATATGAATTAGGTATGAAGGAAGTCAATTCAACCTCAATCTAAAGTGCTCAAACTGATTAATGGTGCCAAATAGAGTTTCAAACTTCAACCACATAGCTCGAGGAGTTGTACAACACTCTAGATGGAATAGAAGAGTATCTAAAAAATGCAAGGATAAAAAACCGATGGCCTCATCCATTTTGTTCCTCTACTAAAAGATCTCAAATTACCATGTCAACTAAGGTTGAACATCATCCAAACATGACCATAACCCCTTTGACATGAGAAGTTTGGTCATTTGTGCCTTCTAGGTGTGATAATTGTGTGGGGTAAGGTGCTCAATAGAAGAAGAGTCCACCATAATGAATGAGTTTTGAAATGTGTTTTATGAAAGAGGTTTCTATTTTTCTAATGTAAATTATAGAAAGCAAGAAAAAACCACCCCCACAACACAAGAACCCAAACCCCAATACAATTTTTAAAGTTGAAAAGCTAGAAAAAGGAAAATATGCTTTAGAAAATGTTCTATGTACCTTATATATTTTCTAATGAAATAAATTGCAGATCTAAATAGAGTGTAGAACCACCTTTCCAATGCCTATTCATTTTCACAAAATGGACTATCGACACAAAAGTTACACCCCTGGGAGTGCAAAAAACATGTTCTAGAATTTATTGACGAAAAAGGAATCAAAACTAAAAAATAAAAAAATTAGACCTCCACATCAGATCAAGCTCAGAACTAGCTTTCTGGTGCCTTTTTTTTTTTGAAAATCCAAGCTCGAATGACCATTTTACACCTGATTTTGTGAAAGTTCCTCAAGAAAGCCCAATAAACCCTTTAGGAGCCCTTAGGGGCTAAAAAAATGAGCCCTTGGTCATATGTAGGACCAGGGGTTGGCTATTAGGGGCTAGATCCAAAGCTCCTAGTCTTCCATGTGACCACTGCAGGAGCTAAAGACTTGGCAGGGGCTGGGTGCGAGGTGCTTGGACCCCGATGTGATCCTGGCTGGAGACTTGGAGCCCTCGGGGCCTAGCTGGAGGAGTGACGGTGGACCAACGGTTAGAGGGGGTGGCATGGCTAGTGGCTGGTGGCCACCAGGAGGTGTAGGGGTGGTGTTGCCCTTCTGGATGGGCAATGCAAGATTTTTTTTAAAAACTTTGATTTTTAATTTTTTTTAATTTTTTTTTAAATTTCAGCTCAAAACTCATGCTAGGGATGCCGTACGACCTCTCTGGAAATTTTTGTTTGCCTGTTTAATCAAATTTGTCCGAAATGGATGAATGAACAGTCATTTCTAGGGTTTTGGACTGCTGTAGAGTCAATGGCATGGTTCGTTTTGACTCAACAGACCCTAATCAAATAGGCATGCCTTGGATCAAAAGAGACAAACCCCAAACCCTCAAAGCTCCAAAAATCCTTCAAAAAACACAAATAGGTAGCAACAGGTATGGAGCTCTGATACCATGTAGAAGTTGATAAAGCCAAATTCACAGAACCTGAAGATCACCTACATGCAAATAACCTATCACAAAAAGGAAGAGATGGAGACAAAAAAGAAAAGGGTGCTCTTAAAGCTAAAGATGCATTAATCAAAAAGAATGAATTAAAAAATATAATGAGATCAATCCTGATGAAGGAGATCAAGAAACCCTAAAGTGTAACCTAAAAGGGAGCATGTAATAATTATAATAATTATTAAATTCCTACAAAATGCAAACTAAGTTTATCTTAAGTGAAATAATAAAAGTTGACTTAATTAAATAATTAAGTAATAAACCTTTTACTCTAACAATCATTGTGATGGAATTAAATAGTTAATGTTATACACTTTGTGTTAGATTCCATTTGGCCTTGTTCATTATTGTTCTCTTGCTTAAGCTATATTGTTTCATCCTCGAGAAGGTGTTGTTGGAAAGGCTATATTGTGTCGTTATCCCTCTCATGATCCACAAAAATTGTTGACATTATGTAGCTTATGTCAATTGTTATTCTCTAGCTTGGGCGATATTCTCTCGTTTTCAATATGCTCCTATTCAATAGACTCTATTCTTTCAATTTTCAATAGCATGTTGTTGGGAAAAGATCAAAAAGTATATTGATTACTGCTCTCTATCTTAGGCTAGATTTCTTTATTTTTGATAGGGTTATGTTGAGGATGCTATGTTGTTCTAATTTTTTATAGCATCCTGTTGATATAAGACAATATTATTTGTTAAAATAAATATTGTTTCATTTATGGTTGGGTTATATGGCTATATACAAATCTACACAAAGGGAAATTTAATATTTTGTCATTTATGGCTTCTATTATGTGGAAATGATTGCAATATATTAAAATAGTCTATGCTATCTTCTAGAATGCACTCTAATTTCTCTTGCAATTTATTTACAATACATAATAAATTAGTTAATATTATAGAGTAGTGCTTTGGTTGTTGTCGATGGATCACTATTGGGGAAAGTATTTGTCAATGTGCATGTTTCTAATTTCTAAATTTTTAACTTTTGTGCCATGTTTTAAATTTACAACTACCAAATCATTAGATATGCATCCAATGCATACTGTAGTAAAATAGCTTGTCTTATATAAGGGTATGTACAGGATCATGATGGGCCAAAAAGTGGCAATATTATGGGTATGTGTAGGGTATGTGGCTGACGAGTTTTTTTTTACCCAAAATTGATGAAACGAAAAGGGTTTTTAAAGGAGATTGTCAACTTTCCACCAATATAAATTATGCTTTACTTTGAATCTAATAAATAATTATTATTCATTTTCTATTTGAATTATGACTGAAGTCCTAATCGATAGGTTGATTGAAAAATAGCTATAGCTTTCAAATGGTATTACTTTTTTTGAATCAAAAACATGCATCACATTCTATGCTTCGCATACTATAGGATTAAAAGAATAAAAAATAAATTTCATGAAGTTTTGATTGAGTTAAGGTGGTCAAACATATGAGTTTTTATGTTTTTTAAAAGTTGTAATTAAAAAAACATAATTAATTATTCACTTGGAAAAAAATTACAAAAAAATATGCATCACATCCAGACATGAGTCCTCTACTTATATCTAAAATCTTATAAAAGAATATTATCATTTTATTGTGGTTAGGGTGGTCAGACAAAGACCTACTTCTTATTTTTTCCTTAAAATTTAAGTACTCCTGCATTGAAATTTCAAATTTTCACCAAATAGATTTTTTTTTAAAAATAAACCTAGTAGTTGAGAAACTACATTCAACTTGCTATAGATTATATTCTTACATATTTTTGAAATAATAGAGATAACTTATTCAAATTTTTATGTCAAGTTGCCTAACTCTAATTTTTCTGAATTTTTTGCCACTTAAGGGCCTATTTTTTCCATGATGATCCTGCACATACCCATAATTTATGTTAATATACTATTTCATCCTTCATTTGGTACTCTAAAAAAGTCTACAACTTCCCATATGTTTGTTAGTATTTTACATATTAGCTTTCTCTTTGTAACATATTCCTTATTATCGCTCTCTAGCTTTTGCTATGTAATTTCATGTCCAAATTGTTCGTTGCATTCCCTATTGTGCAATGTTCTATACAATAAGTATGTATCTACTATGGTATACATACATATGTGCACATAGCCGAGACACATTCTCCACCATTGCAATCAATGTAGCACTATATCACTGTCTTCTTTCTGTCTGCTTCGAGATATACTCAAGTCAGCCACCCTCAGTGTTTGCATGTCTCTTACCTTTGATGTTCATCCCCGCCTATCGACTCATTGTCGCATGTTACTACATAGAACTACTAGTTATTTTTTGAATTTTATTTTTTTCATTGTGCAAATAATTGTTTCAAGTTTATGGACCAATTTCATCATAAATTAGTTAAAAAATATAAAAATATTCAATCATAAAAATATTACATATTTGAAAACTAGATATCATCATCTATAATGGGTTCGAATTTCACAAAATAATGAAAAACAAACCTTGTTTGCCATATTAGACAAAGTTATCTTTTTCTCTTGACCTTACCATGACCTTGTATTTACAATTCCAAGCCTAAGGGTTGGGTTACTATGCCTTTCTTGAGCCCAAATACAAATGAAAAACATGGATTGTGAGTTTCAAACTTTTTAGAACAAGTACCCATTTTAAATTGGATACCTATTCTTAAAAATGGATGGGTAACTATTTTAAAGCTAAAAAATGTCACTTCCCCTAAAAGTGGACTCAACTTCTTATACTTACCCACTCCGCATTATTTCATAATTTTTTTCCTTTCCTTCTTCATCCAATTGGGATGCCTAATTTAAAACATCTTGAGTCTCTCCTTTTAGTAATTTGAATTCATGCTTAAAACTTCGTATTTAATACTATTCTATAATTTTGTTTGAATAGTTTAATTTAAGTCTACATGAGATTCATGGAAATCATGGTATTCATGCTCAAATTCTATGGTATCCATATTTAGATACAATATTTTATTTACCCTTTTTATAAATTTAATTTTAAATTCATATCCTAGAATTATGATAACTCATTTTTGTTGTTATAATGAGGATATTTTTTTTTCTAAGAAAAAAAAATACTCTCATGATCAATCCTAAATTTGAAATGCCTTCCCATTAAATATTGATGTTATTTTTTAATTGCATGAATAATGGCTAGCAGTTCCTTTTCATATGTTGGCCTTAGAATTTTTTTTCCTTTGAGTTGTCAACTCTCAAATATTAATGAATGCTATCCTTCCATTAGTACTACCCCAATTCCATTTCCAAAATGCATCATATTTTGCCAAAAATATTTTAGAGAAGTCCAGGGTAGCTAGTATTGGGATTGAAGTGAGAGCTTCTTTTAGTTGTTGGAAGGCCTGAGTGGGTAGCTCTAACAATTAAAATAAATACTTCTTCAATTACATCGTTAAGGTTGTTTTGATATGAGGATAATTATAAATAAATATTCTATAGTATCCTGTTAGACCTAATAATCCTCTCAACCCTTTGATATTTTTATGTTTTAGGCATTATTTTATTACAAAAATCTTCTTGGGGTCTACCTTAACACCTTTATGTGATACCATATGTCCTATGTGCCCTATTTATTTTACCCCAAAGTCACATTTGGATTGCTTGGAATAGAGTTTATTATCTTGCAATACTTGCAATAACTTGTCTACAAGTTGTAAATTTCCTTCCCATGATTTACTATATATAAGGATATCATCAAAGAAATCCACCACAAATTTATGAAGAAATGTGCAAAGTACTCAGTTCATGAGGCTTTGAAAAGTTAATGGGGCATTAGTTAAACCAAATGTCATTACTAAGAATTAGTAATTCCCCTCATATGTTATAAAGGAAAATTTATGCATATCCTCTTCCTTTATATGCATTTGATGAAAACCAAATGTAGAGGAGGGGGAACCAACTACTCTGGGACTCTAGGTCACAGGAGAGTCTAGAACAATAGGTTACCCTAATATACCTCAAGCTAGATGAATGGATTGGAAAGGTTTAAGGTTTCAAGGGTTGAAAAGGAAGGACAAATGGTCTCTCACTTTCCTTCTGCTAACTTGAATGTTTCAAGGAATTAGGAGAGTGAGATTTCAAGGTTCAGATTGTAACTCAAATAGCTCACTATCAGAGGACTACAATGTCGATGGACTCCAATATGGCACACTGGGGTCTCAGTGAAACATTGGTGTCTATACGGACATAAAGCATAAGGTACAATACAAAATGCCAAAAACCCTACTAACTACTTGATTAACAAAGTTTTATGCTATGATAGAGATAGAAAATGAAGAATAATGAAAATAACAAGAAGAATACTATAACAATGCTAAGCTAGAATTTGACAAGGGAAAGGTGGTAGAAATGGACCTTCAAACTTGCAAGTTAAGGCCTTCAAGATCTTCACTTGATGAACAAACTCCACACAAAAGAATGAGAAAATGTTGGGGTTGTGTTTAGAGGATTACCTCAGTTAGTCCCTTGCCTTGGTGTTCTACCTTCATAGACATCTAGATAGCAAGAATTGTAGAAAGATGATAAAGAAGCTATAGAAATGGAAATACCAAGCAATGTTGAAACAACAATAGGCTACTACATGAGTAGATGATGCAAAGGTAGATGAAAATGGATGGATATCATGTTCTCAACCAAGTGCACTAAAGGAAAATGGAGGAAGATATGAGCTCACAAGCTATACAAAACCAATGCTACTACAACAACAAAGAGGAGGGGCCAACAAAGTAGTAGGGTATGTGTAGGATTATCATGGAAAAAATAATCCCTTAAGTGGTGAAAAATTCAGAAAAAATAGAGTTAGGCAACTTGACGTAAAAATTTGAATAAGTTATCTATATTATTTCAAAAATATGTAAGAATATAATTTGTAGCAAATTGAATGTGGTTTCTAAACTGCTAGGCTTATTTTAAAAAAAAAATCTATTTGGTGAAAATTTGAAATTTCAATGCAATTGTACTTAAATTTCAGGGAAAAAATAAGTAGGTGTTTGTCTGACCACCCTAACTACAATAAAATGATAATATTTTTAAATTATCAGATTTTACATATAAGTAAAGGACTCTTGTCACCATGGGATGCATATTTTTTTATAATTTTTTTCCAATTAGATAATTAATTATTAATTTTTTATTATTTATTTTTAAAATATGAAAAACTCATATGTCTGACCACCTTAACTTGTCAAACTTCATGAAATTCTTTTTTTTTTAATCCTATAGTATGTGAAGCATTGAATGTGTGCAATTTTTGGATTGAAAAAATGTGATACCATTTGAAAGCTATATATGTTTTTCAATTAGCCTATCAATCAGGACTTTAGTCTCAATTCAAATAGAAAATGAATAATAATTATTTATTAAATTCAAATTAAGGCATAATTTATATTAGTGGAAAGCTAAGAATCTCTTTTACAAAACCTTTTCATTTCATCAATTTTGGGTTAAAAAAAAAGTCATCAACCACATACCCTACACATACCCATCATATAGCCAACTTTTTGTCCCATCATGATCCTACACATACCCAATAACTTGCAGCTACAATGGTGGTGGTGAAGCATGAAGGAGTTGATAGTGAGTGAGATTGATCAAGAAGCTATCCAAAAAAATTTCCATGATTGAAGTTCAGTGTGAAGAAGTTGGATTGAATGAAGGAATAGACAATTTGAATCAATGAAGGAGGCAAAAAACCATTTGAATTCAGTCCAAAGAGCAACGAATGTTATGGTATGTGCAGGATCATCATGGAAAAAATAGGCCCTTATATGGCAAAAAATTTAGAAAAATTAAAGTTAGGCAAATTGATGTAAAAATTTGACTAAGTTATCTATATTATTTAAAAAATATGTAAGAATAGAATTTGTAGCAAATTGAATGCAGTTTCCAAATTACTAGGTTTTTTTTTTTTAAATATTTGGTGAAAATTTAAAATTTCAATGAGTAGTACTTAAATTTAAGGGAAAAAATAAGTAGTTGTCTGACTGACCACCCTAACCACAATAAAATGATTAAATTTTTTTATAATATTTTAGTCATAAGTAGTGGACTCATGTCCGGATGTGATGCATATTTTTTTGTATTTTTTTTCCAAGTAAATAATTAATTATGATTTTTTTATTACAACTTTTATAAAATATAAAAACTTGCATGTCTAACAACCTTAACTTGGTGAAAACTTCATGAAATTAATTTTTTCTTTTTTAAATTCTATAGTATGCAACTTAGCATAGAATGCAATGCATGTTTTGGATTCAAAAAATGTGATACCGTTTGAAAGCTATAGATGTTTTTCAATCAGCCTATCAATTAGGACTTTAGTCATAATTCAAATAGAAAATGAATAATAATTAATTGTTAAATTCAAAGTAAAGCATAATTTATATTGGTGGAAAGCTAAAAATCTCCTTTAAAAACCCTTTTCATTTCATCAATTTTTTGTAAACAAAAAGTCATCAGTCACATACCCTACAAATACCCATCATATTGTCACTTTTTGGCCCATCATGATCCTGTACATACCCATTACACTTCATGTCTAATGGATGAGTGTAATGCCTCTATGAATTCTAGAGGCAGAAGTCCTATTAGAATGGAAATGCACCACATAGATGTCTGCACACTATGCTAGCGCCCCCATCAGAAATTTTCCCACCGACACACAAATGAGTTGCCAAGTGGATGAAGAATGGAAACAAATGTGGAAAATACATCATCGGGATCATATTTTCTAAGGTAAAGGGTGTATAAATGGGGAATTTGCGGGTGGTGCAAAATCATGCCATTACATTTTTCTCCCACTTTAGCAAGCATAAGTTTCAGTGAATGCACGGTAAATTAGAGTGAAAGAAGTTGAAAAACATATACCTGAACTATCAAGGAAGTAGACCACAATTTGTAAAACTCGGGTGTAGGAGAGAGATGGCTCCACAGGTACTTGGTTTTATGGAGATTTAAACAAAAGAGTCATAGGTGCTTGATCCTACAAAAAGTTAACAAAAGGATTTGTAGGTGCTTGGTCCTATAGAATTGGCACCACAGGTGATAGATCTCACAAAGGATGATCAAAGGGTTCTATAGGTACTCCATCATATAGAATGAAAACACTTCATAGGTGCTTACTCGTACAAAGGAGGTGCCATAGGTGCTCGATCCTGAGGGATGCCAGATGTGAAAGGCTCTACAAAATCTAATTGGCCCTTACATGTGCTCGGTCCTGTAAGGAAACATGTTAATCCATAAACAAAACATGTTAGGCAAGCTAAAAGTCACACAAACAGATAGATAGTCATATCTTAGTGTAGTAACTAAAAAAATTATCCTTTTTCCTTACTTGATTTGGGAATAATTGTCATTGATTTAACGTAATGTTGCCTAGGTTTAGTGTTGTAATGTGTTGTAAAATATTCACATTTATCTCGGGCCCTTTTTTTAATAAAATGTACTTAACTTGTACCTTATTTATGGTGTTGTAAATTGTAACAGGATTTCACACTTATCTAGGGTTTCCTTAATTAATTGTGGTTAATTACAGTTAATTAGCCCCTTTAATTCAATTTTAAGCCTTATTTGTGACACCTTCTCAAGATCCATCCAGACACCCATAATTCAAATTGTAAAAATTTTAATTGGGAAAATTGGTGGTCCTAGAAATTGGTGCTAGGACCCATTCTCCCTAGGTAGTGAATGGGTCCTCACTCTATAGGACCCCCCTTTCTTTGCATATTTGACATGGGTTTTTGATGTTCTTTCACCTCCAAAAGGCATGGTCCTAGAAACTTGTACTAGGACCCATTCACTCTAGGTGGAGAATGGGTCCTCCCTTAATAAGGACCTCCTTTTTCAATTTAATTTTGGTAGGATATTAATAACATTCATTTATAGATATGGTGTTGACTTGAATTGTTTGAATTTTGGCGTTAATCTCTAGATTTAGTATAAATAAGGAGTTAATTCACATTTTTTCTCCTAGAAAGTTTACTAGAGGCCTAAGCATTCATTTTTTTAAGAATTGGAGCATTCCAAGAGATTTCAAGGTAGATAATCAAGATTCTATTGCATCAATTGAAGATCATTTCATCATGTCAAGGGTTTAGTACATTCATACATGTTATTGAGCTAAGATAGTTGATGTAGCATTGAATAACTACTTTCAAGCATTGTTTCACATCTAAGATCTACATTCTTCATGGCCAGTACATGTTAGATTGTAGAAATACACTCCAAGACAACTTCCAAGGTATCATTAATTACATATTTCATGTTCATGTTTCAATTACATTATTTCATCATTTGATTTGATTACCTACAAGCCCAGGTTTGACTTAGGGAAACCCCTATTCACTAACAATCAACAAGTTTTTCTCCTCTTGAGTGTGTGATTACATATTTATAGGTTGAAGATCAAGTGGAGAAGAAGTTTAGAGAAAAGTTACAAAAGTTTTCAAGTTGCAAAGTTGACCTTTATAGTGCGAGAATGAAGAAAGGAAGCCACAAAATTTATTATAGGTTTTTGGAAGCTTACAACCAAGGATCTGAGAGTGTAGACATCAAGGAAAATAACACAAATCTCAATTTTGAAAACCCTAATAGGGACCCATTCTCCACTAAAGGTGAATGAGTCCTTGGTACCCTAAAAACAGGTTTCTTGCAGCAAGGTACAAATCATTTTAAACTCTAAAAACTCCCCTCATAGTTGTTATAATATTTAGGGTTATTTCTGATTGTTATTAGAATCTTATCACACACATAATCCAATGTTTTATGGTGGAAAGTAGTGGTTCATCATCTTGTTGATTCATTTTGATGCAACCCTCTTTTTCACCATTAAAATTTTTGGTGAACCTAGCTCATTAAATATTGCAACTTTATGATTTTGAAGTCTTTCACTGCATCCTAGATTATATCTTCCATTCATTTGCATCTCATTTGCACTGAATTATATCTTATTTAGGGTTTCTCATTTTGCATTGAAATCTTGCATCTCATATAGGGTTTAGATTTGCATTATTTTGCATCTCTCTAAATATGAAAAATACAGAAACAAATTTGATATTTTGCATATCATTTAGATCTCATAAAAAATGCATTCAATTTTTTTAAAAAAAATTACATTTCAACCTAGGTCTTTGCATACATTATTTCATTGCTTTGTCACATTGCATTTTTGGAAAATATGAAATTGAAACTTACTACCTTAGACCTGGAACTGAAAGATATTATTGAAAGCTTGAAAATCATTCAAAATTAGTTTAAGAAAAATTAACTAGGACCCATTCTCCCTTACTGGCGAATGAGTCCTTGATCAGGTCAAACGTAAACCTTTTGGCATCTAAAAAAGCATTAAAAATCACTCTAAAATCAGTACAAACATCTCAAAAATACCTAACTAGGACCCATTCGCCCTTAGTCGCAAATGAGTCCCTATTAGATCCTTATTTTCATTTTCTAGAAATCTTAGTCTCTGGCTTCTGTTTGTTGTTATTACTTTCCTATTTCGGTTTCTTGATTTGTTCTTTCATCAAATTCATTGCATATAGGTTAAATTGCTTCATTTCAATGTATTGTTAAAATTCAAAATTGAATTTACAACTACACCATAGAAAAATGGACCCTTGTCATTTTCATGGCCTTTTAGGCCTTACTTCATGATGTTTGGTCTATTTTTATCCGATTTTATGTTGTTTTGTGGCTTGCACATGCATATTTAGGTACTCAAATTCAAAAAATGACGTCTTTTTAGGTGTTGTGAAGTGTTGTAAGACATTTCTACACTATTCTAGACTTTATTCATTACAATTTACCTAAAAATCACCTTTTCATCACTAATCAAGTCCTATTTTGAAGTGTTGTAAAATCTTGTAACAAGATTTCATGCTTTTCTAGGCATAATTTTACTATTTACACTTTTCTTATGCATTATTTGACCCTTTATGCCCTTATAAGCCTTGATTAAGTGAATTTTTGAATGTAATTCTAAAAAACAATATTAAATACAAGATAATTCCCTACACCCATTTTTAGGTCCTAAGTGGGACCCATTTGCCATGGGTGGCAAATGAGTCCCCCTTGGCTCCAAATTTTTTAAAAAAAAATTTCCTTTTGGGTTTTTATTTAAAATCACTTGATGTCAGCTTGTGATGAGGTATTAATGGATTACTAAGGCACATGATTGTATAAATAAGTGTTTTTACATCCATTTCAAGCCCCATTCATTCAAGCATTCAATCTCATATCACATTCAAGCATTCAAGCATCTTACAACATCAAGTCAAGCACTATTCAAGCATTTTGGAGCATCCATTGATATAATTTCATATTTTCATCAACAAAGGTTTGGTAAATTGATAGCATTTGCATGTTATTTGTTTATCATTCTCTTTCATTTCATTATTTTAGTAAGGGTTTGATTACCAAAGTGTGGTTGGACCAAGGCAAACCCCTATTTGCTAACCCTCAACCATTTTTCCCCTCTTGCATGTGTGTTTCCATACCTATGTATTCATATTTAACAAGCATTTAGGTGATTGAATATTGGTCAACAAGTCAACTAGGTGCTTCAAGCCAAATAAATCATATTTCAAGCTTGGAGAAGGTATTATGTCTATTTCCTGCAGAATTGACTTTGGCAACCTGACAAGTAGATATTTCTAGATCTAGTGTTTCAAAGTTGTCTCCAGATTTCTCAAAATTTTAGGAGGACTAATTCACCACCAGTGGTGAATGAGTCCCACCTTAAGTGTGAAAATCTAGGTTTTGTCATATTCTAGATCCCATCAGTTAGAAACTTGTTTCTGACAGTTTTTCACCAGTAGTAGGACTAATTCGCCACCCTGGGTGAATAAGTCCCACTGTTGATTTGTAGTAATTTTAGATAGCAGTCAAACCATTCCATATTCCTCTAATCTTGCTTAGGTGCACTTTGATTCAACCTTTCTCTTTCTTTTTTGCATTTTATTCATTCTTAGTTCATTGTTTGCATATAACATTGTGTTTTCCAACATAGCTTAAATCTTTAGTTTTGCATTCATAATCAGTCATATAGATCCTTAATTGCATTTAGTTCACTTCATTTAGATTAAATAACATCACACAAAACATAATTTGAATGAACTAGTTAGCATTTTTTGTCCTACCTCTCTCCTTTTAGGTGAAAAACCCTAGAAGAGTTAGGGAGTCTTGGTGCCAAAAATCTATAGTTCATTTTGGTGAACTTGCATTTTAAACATTTTTTATTTCTGATTCCATTCACATATTTATCCTAGATTACATTTGCATCAACATTCAATTAGGATATTGTTTTGTTTTTGCATTCTAGGACTTCTCATATTGCATTAGTGAAAGCTTTGTTTAGATTTCATTTTTGCATTGCATATCATTGAAAAAACTAAAAAATTTCATTTTGTATCCTTAATTGCATTTTGAAAAGCATTAGAATCATTTTAAAAATTTTGAAAAAAAAATTAAAAAAATATCATCCTGGGGCTCATTCGCCACTCTGAGCGAATTAGTCCCTCTAAACTTTTTACACAATAGTTTCAAACATTTTCTGACATTTTTCTAGATTACAATCTTTTGTAGTTACTTTATATTTTCATTTCTAGAATCTTTGTTTTTAGTCATTTATTTCATCTTAGATTACTTGCATCATGGCATTTTCTTTTAATAAGTTTTGGAATTCCTTAAAAATTTTGGTAGACATGTCCAATTATGCCTTTGGCTATGAACCTAATGACCTTGAACTTCCACGTCCTCCTTCAACTCCTCATGAATTAGACATCATTGGAGAAGATGATGATAGCATGAATAAGTTTTACAATTAATGCCTTGATAACCTAGAAGCCAATACAACCTTATATCCATCCATGAAGTCCCAAGACCTTCCTACTATTGCACCTCCTGATCACTTTGTATACTTGCATCATGAAATCAATGAAGGATCTAAGGTTCCTCCATTCAGTGGACCTAGTCCCTCTAAAGAAACACATCTTCACCCATTCTACAATCACAAAGTCACAAACACTCCCATAAACCTTGAAGAAACATATAGAAAAGGCTTTACTATCCTCTATAAACAAGGTTGTGACACAACATATGAACATGACATTCACCAACTTCTTGAACAAACACCAATCAAAGATTTAACATAATAGGATTAGAATATCAAGATCCTTCTCATCTTGATAGACATCTTTTTCAACCTAGGAGACTTCAGGATGATGGTATAGTGATCTTTGATGCTCCTCCTGACTTGAACATTCTCCTTCCACGTGAACAACCATTACCCCCTTCTAATGAAAAGGATGTTAGGATCCCCATGGGTGCTCTTCCTCCTATTTATGAACAAGGAGAATCTAGCAAATGAAACAACCTTACAAATTGAAGAAACTCAAGTTTCTTACACATCCTCCAACCGAATTTGAAAGGAGACTTCATCTGCTTTTAAACAAAGTTCTTATACTTTTACCACCTATGAATAGGTTGGTTATTCATCCTAAAGATTCTAACATATGGTTTTGCAAATATCATCACATTCATCAAATAGAATAATGTCAAACATTGAAGGACATATTGGATAGGTATCACTTCACTGATACCAATTGTTTCCCCATCATACCTTAAAGCAACCAAATCACATCATCATGCCATAGTTGTAGAATTATTTATTCTCACTATCACATGATCCTTTTCCATCACTCACCTCGGCTCATTCTTGCCTTTACACTTTGTGGGGGACAATAAATTGTTAGCCTTGTCCTTGTAATGCATTTTCCTTTGTCTCTTACCTATGTTATTCCTTTTCTTCTTAACCATTTAAGATTGATAAACCAATAAATTAATTAATGGTTGACTTCTATTTGCATTACTTTCTCCTTTTTCATTTGTCTTTCATGTGTGTATCTTGTTCCCCTGTAACGTGCGTTTGATGTTCTCCCTCTTCGTACACTTCTTCTATTTGTACCTCTCTTCTTCTATATGTTGTACCTTGTTTTTTTCACTTTTTCTTTTGTGTTTTCCTTTTGGGGATGATACAAAGCGTTGAGATGCCCTATGTCTCTTCCGTGTTGACCCAAAAGGTCTGTGTTTTTTTTTCTCTTTTTCTTGTGTTTTCCTTTTGGGGATGATGCAAGGCATCGAGACCATAATGTCTCCTTCATGTTGACCCAAAAGCTTTTTCTTTTCTATTGACCTTTTTATTTTCTTTCTTTTCACTTGTGTTTTCCTTTTGGGGATGATGCAAAGCATTGAGACCACAATGTCTCTTCCATGTTGAACCAAAACAGACTTTCTTTTCCTTTCATTTTCACTCTCTTTGTGACATTCTTCCAATTCTATGTGCTTTGGGAAATGATGACATTTCTGAGCTCTTTTATAAAAAACATTACAACAACAAACATACTAACCCCAAATCCATAGATCCCTTATGTGTTTGGTGTGTTCTTTTCTAGGGGAGAAACTCCCTTTGTTTTTGTTTTCCTTTTCGTTGATATGACACAACCTTACTCGAAAACATATGACTTGGCATAGGATCTTTCCAAGTTAGCTCTCATGTCTTGTTTTCTATTTGCATTTTCTTTTGCTACTTTCAAGTAATTTCTCATAGAATAGTGTGTCACAATTCCTTTAAAGTGGGGGGCATACATTACCATTAATTCATTTGAATTCTTGGTTCCTAGTGTAGCCTTGTTGTTTATATGATGTGTTAGTCACTTTGTGGATGAAATTGGGTGCGATGTCCTTCATAGGTGTGATCTATCTTAGCATATTACATTCCTCTTGGTGGCCTTATGCAATGCACTGCATCCCCTAAGTTGTCAATATATTTTTCTTTGATTGGTCCTCTCTTGGAGACATTAGACACAATGTTCCCTAAGTGACTAACCTTGCATAAACTTAACAAGACTCCTTTGAACATCTTTTTTATTTTTACATTTTTTCATTTTTCTCCACCTTGCATAACACAACTTGCATGCCTGTGGTACCTACCTTTTTGTTCATGAGTTCTAAGAATACAAAGCTTTCCTTGTCTCATGAAGTACGAACCAAAATTTTCCTTGTGGTTCCTTATTAAATTTATCAGGAGGTATAACTTTGATATGGTTGAGCAGTAAGCCCATCTAGCGACATGAATTTCCCCATAGCCACCTTTGTGTTTGTGAGTGCATAGCAACTAGCGTATGTATCTCCCCTCTTGGGCTTTCTCACCCTGCAGACAACCAAAAGTTTCATGGCCGCAGAGTGAGTATACTTGGGCCTTCTCACTTGGTAGACCACCATGATTTTTGTCGCCCTAGAGTGAGTATACATTCTCCTTTAGCCTAGATCTAATCCACAACTAGTTGGACATATGATCACAGCTTCATCCGCTTCTCAACATTTGTGTGTTCCTTTGTTCTTATGATTAGTTTGCCATGGGATCTTCATCATGGGGGCTTGATCATCCCTCTTGATCATTGTATTCCACCTTACTAACATAAGTACATTTGAACCCTCCACTCAATATTCGTGGCTAGTTTAGTGTGAGTTTAAATCAAGTTCATCCTCTCACTAAATTGGGGGCTAAATGCACCATAGAAAAATGGACCCTTGTCATTTTCATGGTCTTTTAGGCCCTGCTTTAGGATTTTTGGTCTACTTTTCTCTAATTTTATGTTGTAACATGGCTTGAACGTTCATATTTAGGTACTAAAATTCAAATAATGGCGTCTTGTGAAGGTCTTCTATGGCATAGAAAAATGGCCTCTTGTCATTTTCATGGCCTTTTAGGTCTTGTTTCATGGTGTTGAGACTATGTTGCTCTTATTTTATGTTGTGACATGGCTTGAACATGCTTATTTAGGTACTAATACTTAAAGAATGATGTCTTGTGAAGGTGTTGTGAAGTGTTGTAAGATATTTCCACTTTATTTAATACAATTTACCTAGAATCACCTTTTTACACATCAAAAATCCCTATTATGAGGTGTTGTAACAAGCTTTCATGCTTTTCTAGGCACAATATCTTTATTTACACCTTTTTCATGCATTATCTTATCTTTTTATGCCCTCATATGCTTAATTAACTGTATTTTTGTATATTATCTCAATAAATAACATTAAATACAACATTATTTCTAACACATGTTTTTAGGTCCTAGGTGGGACCCATTCGCCAAGGGTGGCGAATGAGTCCCCCTTGGCCCCAAATTCAAAACATTTCAAATTTCCTTTTAGGATTTTATTAAAATTCATTTGATGTCAACCTATGATGAGGTATGAATGGATAGTAAGGCATAAGAATTGTATAAATAAGTGATTTTCACCTCATTTACAATCTCCTCACTCAAATATTCAATCTCCTAATACATTCAAGCATTCAAGCATTCTACAACATCAATTGAAACAACTACTGAAGCACTTTGAAGCAGCGATTGACTTTACTTCAGACTTACAAGATCAAGGATTTGGTGAGTTAATAGAATTTTCATGTTGTTCATTTATCATTTCCTTTGCATTTCATTTATTTCTATTGGGTTTGACTGTAACCAAAGTGGGGTTTGACCAAGGAAAACAACTATTTGCTAACCCTCCAACATTTTTCCCTTTGCATGTGTCTTTGTTGCCTTTGTTTTGTAGAGTTGACAAGTTTAAACGTGTTGAAAAGTGAAAATCAAGTCAACCAAACTCTCCAAGTCCACGTATCATTATTTCAAGCATTTTGAGTGTTTTTTGTTCGTTTCCCACATAATTGACTTTGACAACCTGACATTCAGACATTCCCAAATCTGGTGTTGCAGAGTTGCTGTCTAATTTTCTAGAAATCTAGGAGTCGACTGATTCACCACCATTGGTGAATGATTCCTACTTAAGGTATGAAAATCACTACTTTGTCAAATCTCAGATCCTGACTGTCCAGAAATCAGTTCCTGACACATTTTCACTAGTAGGAGGACTGATTCGCCACCCTGGGCAAATGAGTCCCACTGTGAAAAACTAGTAAAATTCATCAGCATTCCAGACATTTCATCCAGGTGCACTCAGATTTACCCTTGTACCTTTTGTTCTGTATAATTTCTTCATTTTCATAGTTAGTTGCATATCACAATGTATTTTCAAACATAGCTTAAATTGCACTTTTACATTCATTTTAGTTCAATTCAATCAGTTAATTGCATTTATTTAAGTTCATTTATATCATATCACATTGCATACATCTTGATTTTAGTGTTACATAAGCATTTTGGACCTAGATCTGTAAGAATTGGCTATGAAGGTAGCCACCCAAGATCTAGAGGCCTAATAGAAAGCACAACCATAAGAGAGATGGGTATGTGTAGGATCATGATGGGCCAAAAAGTGGCAATATGATGGGTATGTGGCTGAAGACTTTTTTTTACCCAAAATTGATGAAACAAAAAGGGTTTTTAAAGGAGATTCTCAACTTTCCACCAATATAAATTATTCTTTACTTTGAATTTAATAAGTAATTATTATTCATTTTCTATTTGAATTATGACTAAAGTCCTAATTGTTAGGTTGATTGAAAAATATCTATAGCTTTCAAATGGTATCACATTTTTTGAATCCAAAACATGCATCACATTCTATGCTTCGCATACTATAGGATTAAAAAAATAAAAATTGAATTTCATTAAGTTTTAACCAAGTTAAGGCGCTTAGATATTTTTTTTATATTTTTAAAATTTGTAATAAAAAAATCATAATTAATTATTTACTTCAAAAAAAATTACAAAAAATATGCATCACATCGAGACATAATTCCTCTACTTATAACTAAATTCTTATAAAAGAATATTATCATTTTATTGTGGTTAGGGTGATCAGATAAACACCTACTTCTTATTTTTTCCCTAAAATTTAAGTACTACTGCATTGAAATTTCAAATTTTCACCAAATAGATTATTTTTTTTAAACAAACCTAGTAGTTTAGAAACTACATTCAATTTTCTATAGATTTTATTCTTGTATATTTTTGAAATACTACAGGTAACTTATTCAAACTTTTACGTGAAGTTGCCTAACTTTGATTTTTCTAAATTTTTTTCCACTTAAGGGCCTTTTTTTTCCATGATGATCTTGCACATATCTAGATAGAAACAATATGACAAGAATAGATTGTATTATGCCAATGATGCAAATAGAATGTAATAAGTTATGCAATGCAAAAGTACATAGGAAACCCCTTGGTTATATAGCCAAGGTGAGAACATAGAAGGGCATAATATTATGACAAGTGTCGTAATCTTATGACATGAGACAACTATGAAAAGATATCACTCCACCTAAAGTCGAAAAGTGATAATGTGATAATCACCACAAATGGTGGATCACCCACAAAAGGTGGAGAGGTAATCACATGATGTGTCCACGAAAGGTGGATGTGATAAAGTAATAACATGATAAGTCCACCAAAAGTGGAAATTTTCCAACTACCTCCTATGTGGTCCCTAAGTAAACATAACTAAGGTGTAATTATGACCTAGAACAAGATACAACACTTTTAATTACACCAACACCCCCCTTAAGTGCAACTTAGGGAGAATGTACACAAAATCCAATAGAGATTGGATGGGGACCGATGAGAAGTGATAGGAGCCTAGGACTTCCTACTATCCACTCACACAAGCTGATAGATGAAACACAAGCATGATAGAAGCTTCAAAGAACTAGCGGAATGGATGGGGATGAACGCTAATAAAAAATCCACCATCAAGTTGTGATGTGATAGAGTATTATGCTAACTCCAATGAATGTCACCCGAATACAAGAAGCGTCGACAGAGCAACGCTGATGTGACACATATTTGACATGACCATAGGACTTGATTATTGGTGAAAAAAAGGAGTTGATAAATACAGATACAGGTGGTCGACCAATGAAATGGGTTGGATAAAAAATGGGCAGATAAACCCAGAAACTGGCAGGATCAGTGTGATCGGGATCAACCAACATCTTGTTTGATAAGATCTACATACGAGATAGAATAAACAATGTTCCCACAGCAAATACACATGTTCGGTAGAGGGTAATGAATGTCGATAAAGTAAATGGAAACCAGCGAAGATCTACCCACTGATGCCAAATTTAAGCCGACCATAAAAAATTTAAACCCTAATTTTTTAATAATGCCACAAAAATATTTTTCACAAATATTTTATTGCAAAAATAGAAAAAGTGTACCGATCTGGGAGTTCCATACAACCTCTAGGCAAAAAAAAATTGCCTTAGCTTGCAACTGAAAGTGTCCAAAATCAACAAACTGGAAATCGATCTTTAGGTTTTCAGGCCTCCCATACGTGATGGAAGGGTCTATTTTTACCCAAACTCCTTAGAAAATATGGCTACCTTCAAGATCAGGTAACCAACACCCAACTTCAAACCTTTGCAAATTTGGCCTCCAATGTCTAACTGGGATGAAAGAAAAGGAAAATATGACTATCTCAGACACTCCAGACACAATGGTGAGCTCAGATCTGATGCAACAAGCTCCCAAAATGCACCTCCAAAACAAGGCCAAAAATGGAACCCCCCAGAATCTCTCCAAAATGAGAATCTAAAGGCACTTCAATAGCTTTGATACCATGTCAGAATTGGCTATAAAGGTAGCCACCCAAGATCTAGAGGCCTAATAGAAAGCACAAGCATAAGAGAGATAGAAACAATATGACAAGAATAGACTGTATTCTGCCAATCATGCAAATAGAATTTAATAAGTTGTGTTATGCATAAGTATATAGGAGACCCCTTGGTTATATATCCAAGGTGAGAACATAGAAGGGCATAATATTATGACAAGTGTTGTAATCTTATGACATGAGACAACTGTGAAATTCTATCACTCCACCTAAAGTGGAAAAGTGATAATGTGATAATCACCACAAATGGTGGATCACCCACAAAAGGTGGAGAGGTAATCACATGATGTGTCCATGAAAGGTGGATGTGATAAAGTAATAACATGATAAGTCCACTAAAAGTGGAATTTCTCCAACTACCTCCTATGTGGTCCCCAAGTAAACTTAACTAAGGTGTAATTATGACCTAGAACAAGGTACAACACTTTTAATTACACCAAAGCCCCCCTTAAGCACAACTTAGCGAGAATGTACACAAAATTCAATAGATATTGGATGAAAGACGGGCATGGCAGAAGCTTCAAAGAATCGACATAATGGACGAGGATGAACACTAATAAAAAAACTGCCATCAAGCTGTGATGTGATAGAGTATTATGCCGACTCCAATGAATGCCACCCAAATACAAGAAGCGGCAATAGATTAATGCTAATGTGATGTAGATTTGACAGGGTTGAAGGACTTGGTCATCGGCGAACAAAAGGAGTCGATGAATACAGATATAGGTGGTCAACCAATGAAATTGGTTAGATAAAAACTGAGCCGATAAACCAAGAAACCGATGGGATTAGTGTGATCAGGATCAACTGACATCCCATTTGATAAGATCTACGTATGAGAGAATAAACAATGTGCCCATAGCAAATACACACAGTCGACAGAGGGTAATGAATGCTGATAAAGCAGATACAAAATGGCCAAGATCTACCCACTGATGCCAAATTTAAGCCGACCATATAAAATTTAAGCCCAAATTTTTGAATAATGCCGTAGAAATTATTTTCACAAATATTTTATTATGAAAATAGAAAAAATATACCGATCTGGGAGTTCCATACAGCCTCTGGGTAAAAACATTTTTCCTTAGCTTGCAAATGAAAGTGTCCAAAATCAACAAATTGGCAGTCAATCTTTAGTATTCCGGGCCTCCCAGACATGATGGAAGGGTTTTTTTTTTACCCAAACTACTCTAAAAGTATGGCTACCTTCTGAATCAGGAAAACAACACCCAACATCAAACCTTTACAAATTTGGCCTCTAATGTCCAACTAGGATGAAACTAAAGGAAAATGTGACTATCTTGAACACCCCAGATGCAATGGTGAGCTCAGATTTGATGCAACGAGCTCCCAAAATGCACCTATAAAATAAGGCCAAAAATTGAACCCCCTAGAATCTCTCCAAAATGACAATGCAAATGCAATCCAATAGCTCTGATACTATTTAATAATTTGCTATGAAGGTAGCCACCCAAGATCTAAAGGCCTAATAGAAAGCACAAGAATAAGAGAGATAGAAACAATGTGACAAGAATAAACTATATTCTGCCAATGATGCAAATAAAATGTAATAAGTTATGCTACGCAAAAGTACATAGGAGACCCTTTGGTTAGATAGCCAAGGTGAGAACATAAAAGGGCACAAGATTATGACAAGTGTCGTAATATTATGACATGAGACAACTATGAAAGGCTATCACTCCACCCAAAGTGGAAAAGTGATAATGTGATAATCACCACAAATGGTGGATCACCCACAAAAGGTGGAGAGGTAATCACATGATGTTTCCACAAAAGGTGGATGTGATAAAGTAATAACATGATAACTCCACCAAAAGTGGAAATTCTCCAACTACCTCCTATGTAGACCCTTAGTAAACTTAACTATGGTGTAATTATGACTTAGAACAAGGTACAACACTTTTAATTACACCAACAAGACCTCTCTCCTTTTAGGTGAAAAACCCTAGAAGTGCAAGAGAAGCATTTAGGGTCCCAAATCTATGTCACATTTTGGTGAACTTGAATTTTAGAATACTTTCTTTTATACTTTAGGAGTCCCTTAGTTATCCTAGAAGTAGCTTGCATTACATTTTGCATTAGTTAGCTTGCATTCTAGGGCTTCATTTTTGCATATGTAAAAGTGCATCATAGGTTGCCTTTTTTCATCTTTAATCATTGAATATCTTTGAAATTCTATATTTTCTAATTAGACCTATATGATATCATTCTGAAAAACATAAATATAAATCACAAAGTCCTAAAATTCTTGAAAAAAGTCCATACTGGGGCTCATTCGCCACCCCGGGCGAATCAGTGCGTTCTGACCCCTAAAACAACACTTTATAGAACTCATAAATTTGTTTTTAGGATTTTTTTTGGTGCCTTAACTTGTATATATCAGTCAGTTACATTTCTATAGCATACATTTCACTATATTTCACTGAAAACAACTCATTTCATTCATTGTTTAGTTTCAAATTTTTGCATTAGAAAAAACTGCATTTAGCTTGCATTTTTGCATACAATTTCCATAAAAATCTCTGACATTCTACATCTCCATCTTAGGTTTTCACCTTACAACCTCACACACATCATAAACCATTCCTAATTTCTGAAAATTTTGCAAAACACCCCTACTAGGACTCATTTTCCATTAGTGGCGAATCAGTCCATGTACAGATTTTTTACTGACTGAAATAGCATCTGAAATCTCATTTTTATGATTCCTAAGGCTCCTAGTATCATATAGTAGAAGTCTGGAAGGTTTCTAGAGCATTTCTTTATGCATTCATCTCAAAAACATCAATTTAAGATGTTCATTTTTCCAATCATTTCAATTCCAAGCATGATTAGATCTAAAAATGTTTCCATTTCTCCAACTTTGCATAACATTGATAAAAGTACTTTTCACTTTTGCATCTACAATGTTTCTATTCCTAAACTTTGCATAAGTTTGTTAAAAGTTCTTTTCATTCTTGCATGTACATTGTTTGCATTCTTCAAATCTTTTATATATTGGATAAGAATGTTTTGTACCTCTGCATATACATTGTTCCTATTGTTGAAGCATTGCATGAAATGGTTACATTTTTTTTCATTCTTATTCAAACAATTCTTGTGCCTTGCACATGTAAACATGTTAAGAAACACTTTCTATCACCTCCCTATGAGAATTTTTTAGTGAAAGAGAATACAACTTTGGCCATTCCTCACAATCATATTTGTTCTTAGACTCCTAATATCTCTCCTATTGGCAAAGAAGATATTTTGGTGATAAAAAATCCAATCAATGAGAGTGTTGATAATCTAAGTTATTTCTCTCCTTTTACCTCTCTTAGTGGACAATACATTTATCAACAAGACAACTTAAACATAAATAATCATCATCATAACATCTTCCCTTCTCCTATTATCTCTCATAGTTATGACGTAGATGCTTTGTTTGAGGAAGGTTAAATGAATATTTTAGTTGTCCCCCTTCTCCCAAGGAAACCCTTATGGAGCACAATCATTCACCCATTGATCATTCCCCTACTAGCAATGAATTTCTTTTAGAAAAATCCAACTTTGAATGTCAACAACCTTTTTCTTGTACTTATTTTAACAACTCTTCCCCTAGGGAGAATATCATGACCATGGGAACACATTCTTCAACCACTAAACCTTCCATAGGAGATGATAATCAAGTGGCATTAGAATCCCCTTCACCAACATATCATGCCAATCAAGACAAAAAATTTGAGGTTATGACAACACAAGTGGGATCTCCTTTAATTAGCGAGATTCCTAAATCACCTTCCATTAGTGAAAAACACAAAAAAAATAGAATTGTCTTGAAATCCATCATGCAATCTACTCATCACAATGTTTTGTAGCCACTAAGTTGTAACTTAGTGACTCAAACATCTAGAGGACCACACAACACTCCTACGTCATTACCTTTTCCTCATAATGTTCCTATTGTTGAAGATCTTAAAAAGACTCTTGATGGTATATATGTATGGGAGCTTATTCAACTTTCACCAACAATCAAACTTCTCTTTCACGAAATGATAGAAATATAGAAGGAAGAGCTACAATATTACATCACATCAAATAATGTCAAATCCTCCTCTCGTCCCATACAACCCACTCAATCAGAAAGCACATTCCCTAAACATGAATTGCCCTCTCTTGAGATTAAACACAAAAATGAACCCTTGATGATAAAGGTGATCATTAATGAAACTCTAGTTAGGCACACTCTCATCAGCAATGGATCATAAATTAATGTTTGTAGCATGAATCTCCTACACAAACTTGGCATGGACAAACAACTCATTCAACTTAATGATGTTCATATTTTTGGATTTGACAATGTTGATAGGCAACCACTTGGGATGATCACATTACCTATTGAGGTTGGACTTGTAGTGTTTCCTACCTCTATTCATATCATGCAAGAACCCCTTCCATACAATCTTATCCTAGGGAGACCATGGATACATGCTATGAAAGGAGTCCCATCTACCCTTCACCATGTCATAAAATTTGAATACAACAACAAGATATACATGGTTGATGCAAATGAGAAAAGCTATGCATTGCCTAATAATAACACTACCAACTCTCCTAATCCTTTCATTCCTACATCAAAACCTAAACAAGTTGATGCTACTTCTACACCTACAACGAAACTCTTTCGTGATAATTTTGGGTCATTAGATTCTATGCCTCCTTTCAATAACATTTCAAAAATCTCACCCTCATGGTCCAAAGAGTCATACACAAACAATTAATTTTTAGATAAAATTTCTAGTAGTGATTGGATTTTCACACCTCCCTTTAATGGAGGGTGTGCAATATCCCAATCTCAACCCAAACAACCTTGTGTTCCATTTTCTCAACTTAGTTATTCCAAATCACTTCATGGTGGCAATATAACTCTCATCCCTCATGACACAATGACACAAAACATTCAAAAGGATTTGTGTTCTTCTAAAGCAACCAATCCTTCTCCTCAATACACATAGGCCCCTCATTTAATTACAATAACTTTCCTCCATTCTAGGCTCACCTTTGTCCTACACTCAATGGGAGGAAAGGGGTCTGATATCCTTTTCCTCATATGTCACTTGTCGCTGTCTCTTTTGACTAGTTGTTAACCTTTCATGAACATATACGAGCAAACTTGGGATGTGGACATGTCTTAAGATTGACTCACGTGTGACATATTACCCTTTCTTCATGACATAGCTTATCAGAAACATATGACTTGGTAGGGGGCTTTCTGGGTAAGATCTCATGTCTTCTTCTCTCTCCTACTTTCAAGCAATTGCTCACAGAATTATGTGTAGAAATTCCTTTAAAGTGGGGGGCATACATTACCATAATTCATTTTCATTCATAGTTTCTTAGTGTAGCCTTGTCATTTATATGATGTGTTCATCACTTTGTGGATGACATTGGGTGTGATGTCCTTCATAAGTGTGATATTTCTTAGCATATTACATTCCTCTTTATGGTTTGATGTGACACACTGCATCCCCTAACTTGTGAATATACTATCCTTTGATTGGTCCTCTCTTGGAGACATTAGACACAATGTTCCCTAAGTGATTGACCTTTCATAAACTAAACAAGACTCTTTTGAACAATCTTTTACATTAAATTTTTGCATTTTGTATTGTTGCATTTCTTGGCCACCTTGCATAGCGTAACTTGCATGCTTATAGTGTTGTATTGTTTTAAGCTTAACATTTACATTTTCTTTGGCTTTGTGGCGCCTTTTTAAAGTTATCAAACGGGTATAACTTTGGCATGGTTGAGCAGGAAGCCCAACTAGTGGCATGAATTTTCCCCATACCCACTTTTTTGTTTTGTGAGTGCATACCAACTAGCTTATGTATCTTACTTTTTGGGCTTTCTCACACCATGAACAACTAGTTTTGTGGCCCCAAAGTGAGTACACATTTTCTTTTTCAAACAATTAGCCTAGATCTCTTTTCACAACTAGTTGGATTGATGATCGAAGCTTCATTCAATTCATTTCAACACTTGTTTGTTCGTTTGTCCTTATGTTTAGTTTTCCATGGGATCTTCATCCTGGGGGATTGATCATCCCTCTTGATCATTGTATTCCATCTGACTAGTGTAAGTACATTTGAACCCTCCCCTTGATGTTCAAGGTTACTTTAGTGTGAGGAAGAAAGTTCATCCTCTCACTAAAGTGGGGGCTAAATGTGTCCTAGAAAAATGGCCCCTTGTCATTTTCATGGCCTTTTAGGTCTTGTTTCATGGTGTTGAGACTATGTTGCTCTAATTTTATGTTGTGACATAGCTTGAACATGCTTATTTAGGTACTAATACTCAAAGAATGACATCATGTGAAGGTGTTGTGAAGTGTTGTAAGACATTTCCACTTTATTTAATGCAAATTACCTAAAAATCACCTTTTTACACATCAACAAGCCCTATTATAAAGTGTTGTAAAGTGTTGTAACAAGATTTCATACTTTTCTAGGCACAATCTCCTTATTTACACCTTTCGCATGCTTTATCTTGTCTTTTTATGCCTTCATATGCTTAATTAAGTGTATTTTTGCATATTATCCTCACAAATAACATTAAATACAACATTATTTCCAACACTTGTTTTTAGGTCCTAGGTGGAAACCATTTTCCATGGGTGGCAAATTAGTCCCCCTTGGCCCCAAATTCAAAACATTTCAAATTTCCTTATGGGATTTTATTAAAAGTCACTTGATGTCGTCCTATGATGAGGTATGAACAGATAGTAAGGAACAAGAATTGTATAAATAAGTGACTTTCACATCATTTTACAATCTCCTCACTCAAATATTCAATCTCTTGACTCAAATATTCAATCTCCTAATACATTCAAGCATTCAAGTATTCTACATCATCAATTGTTTCAACTATTGAAGAACTTTGAAGCAGCCATTGACTTTACTTCAGAATTACAAGATCAAGGATTTGGTGAGTTAATAGCATTTGTATGTTGTTCATTTATCATTTCCTTTGCATTTAATTTATTTCTATTGGGTTTGATTACCAAAGTGGGGTTTGACCAAGGAAAACCCCTATTTGCTAACCCTCTAATATTCTTCCCCTTTGCACCTATCTTTGCAACCCTTTTTTTGCAGATTTGACAAGTTTAAAGGTGTTGAAAAGTGGAAATCAAGTCAACTAGGCTCTCCAAGTCCACATATCATTATTTCAAGCATTTTGAGTGTTTTCTATTTGTTTCCTACAGAACTGACTCTAGCAACCCAACATTCAGACATTCCCAAATCTGGTGTTGCAGAGTTGTTGTTTAATTTTCCAGAAATCTAGGAGTGGACTGATTCACCACCCTTGGCAAATGAGTCCCACCTGAGGTCTAAAAATTAGTACTTTGTCAGATCTCGAATGTTGACTATCATAAATCAGTTCCTGACACTTTTTCACCAATAGGCAGACTGATTTGCCACCCTTGGCGAATGAGTCCCACTATGAAAAACAAGTAAAATTCACCATCATTCTATACATTCTAGAAAGCTCGCATTTCATCTAGGTGCACTCATATTTACCCCTGTGCCTTCTGTTCTGCATAATTTCTTCATTTTCATAGTTAGTTGCATATCACAACGTGTTTTCAAACATAGCTTAAATTGCAGTTTTACATTCATTTTAGTTCAATTCAATCATTTAATTTCATTTATTTAAGTTCATTTATATCATATCACATTGCATACATACTAATTTGAGTGTTACATAAGCATTTTGGACCTAGATCTCTCTCCTTTTAGGTGAAAAACCCTAGAAGTGCAAGAAAAGCATTTAGGGTCCCAAAATCTATGTCACATGTTGTAAGACATTTCTACACTCTTATAAACTCTATTCATTACAATTTACCTAAAATTCACCTTTTCATCACTAATCAAATCCTATTGTGAAGTGTTGTAAAATCTTGTAACAAGATTTCACGCTTTTCTAGGCACAATTTCATTATTTACACCTTTCTTATGCTTTATTTGACCCCTTTATGCCATTATAAGCCTTAATTAAGTGCATTTTTTAATGGAATCTTGAAAAACAACATTAAATACAAGATAATTCCCTACACCCATTTTTAGGTCTTAGGTGGGACCCATTCGCCATGGGCGGTGAATGAGTCCCCCTTGGCTCCAAATTCAAAAAAAATTAAATTTCCTTTCGTGTTTTTATTCAAAATCACTTGATGTTAGCCTGTGATGAGGTAAAAATGGGTTACTAAGGCACATGATTGTATAAATAAGTTTTTTTACATCCATTTCAAGCCCCATTCATTCAAGAATTCAATCGCATATCACATTTAAGCATTCAAGCATCTTACAACATCAAATCAAGCACTATTCAAGCATTTTGGAGCATCCATTGATATAACTTCATATTTTCATCAATAAGGGTTTGGTAGGTTAATATCATTTGCATGTTATTTTATTGTCATTCTCTTCCATTTCAACCTACAAGATTCCTCAAATCTTGCCCAGGTGCACTCTGATTCATCCTTTCTCTTTCTATTTTGCATTTTATTCATTCTTAGTTCATTATTTGCATATCACATTGTGTTTTCCAACATAGCTTAGATATTTAGTTTTGCATTCATAATCAGTCATATAGATCACTTAATTGCATTTATTTCACTTCATTTAGCTTAAATAACATCACACATATCATAATTTGAATGAACTAGTTAGCACTTTTGGCCTACCTCTCTCCTTTTAGGTGAAAAACCCTAGAAGAGTTAGGGAGTCTTGTGGTGCCAAAAATCTATGGTTCAACAACATTTCATTTTCAGTTTATTATATTGTGTAATCAACAAAATACTATGTTTAGATCTAAAATTCTAAAAATGGACAAGTGTTTAAGCAATGCATGGAAGTCCCCGTTCTCTTTGGTTGATGTTTCAAGTTGTGTCTTTGGAAATGAATGTAATGAAATTTAACCCACTCATGCTCACACAAATCCTAATGCATGTCCTCCTCGTGATGTTGATATTATTGGAGAATATGATGACAACATGAATAACTTCATAAATGATTTCCTTAATAATCTTGAGAGTAATGCATCCTTTTACCCATCTATGAGGCAACCAACACCCCCCATCATCCCACCACTTGAGGTGTTTGGTTATTTACATCTTGAAATTGAAACACATGTCAAGCCCAAGTTACCTATAATAGGTGAACCTAGCTCCTCTAAACAAGCAAACATTCAACCATCCTATGTTAACAAAGTAACCAACACATCAATCAACATTGAAGAGACATATAGAAAAGGATTCACAATCTTAAGGAAACAAGGATGTGACACAACAAGTGAACATGAAATTCATCAACTCCTAGAGAAAATACCAATTGAAGATACAAAAGGGTTAGGATATCAAGATCCTCCTCCTAAAATAAGTGTTCTCCTTCCTAAAGAACAACTAATGCTTCATAATGATGATAGGGTTGTCTTAAATCCTCCCCTTGACATAAGTGTTCTACTTCTTAAAGAGAAACCAATGCATTATAATAATGATAACTTAGAAAACAAGATAATTTTAGGCCCTCCTGCTCTATGTCCACCTATTTAAGAAATTGGTGAACCTAGCAAGAAAAGACAAGAAATTGGTGAATCTAACAAGCATAGAAAGCCTTACAAACTAAATAAACAATTCCCTTATCCACCAATTGCAATTGAAAGGAATTTATAGATACTTCTACATCGTGGACTTATAACATTACCACCCATGTGAGAAATGCCAAAACTATATCCTAATTTAATTTAAAGTCTTCCACATTGTTGATACCATAGAACTCTTAGACATAGCACCAATGATTGTTGTGTTTTACAACAAATATTTAAAAAAATTAATATCATAGAAATAGTTCCTTAAAGCATGCATTACGCTCCTTGTAATGTAATAGTTGTAGGATCTTAAACATTCTAAGGGTGATCCCACAATATTGGTGTACAATTTTTGGTCAAACTGGACATTGAACAAGTTTTTTTTAACTAAATATTCACTTTCAGACACCTATAGCAGCTAAACCATGAGGAATTCGAAGATAATGCAAACTAGTGATTTGTGACATTTTTTCTGTAGATTCTAAATATATTTTTTTCAAAAATTTTGGAATCATATTGCACTTTTTTTCCATCTCCTTCAAAAACTAGTTTTTAATAGTAAACACCATTTTTGAAGAGTGACGTTACTAGGTAACACAATTTTTTTTCTATAAAGGATAATATTCTATTTTTTTAAAATTTAGATTCGTAACTACAATAGCTAGTGCATGGAATTGGTTTCATATCATTTCATTGAATATTTTTTTCTTAATTAAGTTTCAAAGTCAAATGAGTTACAATTCAGACATGATTTACTAGCTAAAAAAAAACTTTTTTGTATGCATTGAAATTCAATTTTCTTTTTTATTTTGGATCAAAGACATCAATATCTAGTGCACTGATATTTTTCAATTTTTTTTTGATAATCTACTTTTTTTCCACATGTACAAAACAAAGAGCTTGATTTTCAATGAAAATCCTACATTCACAAGAAATAAGAAATAAATATAATAAACAAATTAAATATATTTAAAATTATACTTTTTTGGAAGCTTATAATAAGGACTATATACTTAAAAAAACTAAATTTTAAATGAATTCATTTGATCCCCGAAAAGGTAATTCAGAACTAATTTTTTATCAAGATTTTGACAGGTGTAAAGAAGACTCCATTATGGGTATGGTTTAAAAATAGTTGGGTTCTATCCAAGGGGGTTTGATCTAAGGTGGTCTGATCAAACCCTATTCAATTGGAATTCTTTAAATGGAAAATTTCAAGGCTTAAATCATTAGATTTTCTAAAATTATGTGATTTTAGAAAAAATCAGAATGTCCCAAAAAATGTAAACCACTATTGTGGGATTACCCCTCACTATTACATGTTTTTACACTTATTGGAAATCATTTTATTTGATGCAAGAAGCTTATTTTCATCACCTACCATGGCTCATTCTTTCCTTGCACTAAGTGGGGGAAAGAATTTGATAGCCTTCCCCTAGTTCAACACTTGTCGTTATCCCCTTAGCTAGTTGTTTTCCTTCCATTTATATAGACAGATTGGGATGAAGACAACCCGCTTTAGGTTGACATGCATGTGCCTAACTAGTCTTTTGCATTTTTATGTTCTATTTATGTGATTTCATATGCGTATTGTGATCCACTGTAATGTTTCATTTGATGTATCTATTGGAAATATGCCTCAATCAATACAGGCTAAAACCTCTTTAGAAGCCAAGTTGGTGTGATATTCTAAATGTCTAGCCGACTAGCAGCTTCGATACATCCTATTTTGAGCAGGTCGTTGTGACCTTGCAGAAGTCTTGCCAAATGATTATTCTTTGGAGCCTTTTCTGTGACATAGTGTATTCGCTATGACCTCTTATCGCGTGGAGTTCTTTCGCTGATAGGCCATTCAATTGTAAATCAGGGAGACTCATGACAACCACGGGCTTCGGGATAACCTATGTCAGTTTGGTGAGAAGTCTCAATGAATAGCCAATGTATCACCTACAGTGTAACACTTGGGTTCATCGGAGTAACTCAAAGCGATCGGGGAAAGGTCTTGGTGAGAGTGTTAAGTCTTCCTAACCATTCGGTGCTCAGTGTAACACAAAGGATCTCGAGGAGATCTCTTAGTGACTGTTGGATGTCTTGCTGATAGCTGATGGCTATTGAGGTAACCTAAATGGTTCAGGAAGAAGTCACGGTGAACTATGTAAGTCTTGCCGATGATGAGGGTTCTTTGGCATAGGCCTTGGTGCATGGTGGTCATCCGTGTAACAAATATGTGTTCAATAAGAACTCTCAGCGAAGATGTTAAGTCTTGCTAACTATTCTTTGGAGCTCAGTATAATATGTGACTTCTGTATAGCCTTTGGTGACTCGCTATAATCTCCTAATGAAAGCGATAGGTCTGGGCGACTACTTGGTATTTCACCATAACACTGAAAGCTCGATAGAACATCTTGGAAAAAATGATTACTCTTGGCAACGTTGATATGAAGGTTATGTGGCATCGGCGAGACACTGTTAGTGTCTCACTGAGATGCCATCACAATGTGAATTATGTTGACCGATTGACTATCCTATGTGGAGTCTCATGGACCAATAGGAGAAGCCAAATCTGAATAGTTGGAAGATTGTTCATTATGATAGTTCTATGAGGAAGTTCAATAGATAGAGATTGACATGAATATAGTTTACAGTTGCAGATGCTCGATGGTTGGTTGGTTCAAAGGTTGCATCGACAGATTGTTGTGTGGTTGTATGATCAGTAAATGAATTCTATTATGTAATGACTATAACTTGAAGGTTCCTGTACAAGATTGTTCATGATGAATGCTATTGTAAATAGACACCAGAAAGATAAGTCTGTCATTTCTATGTAATCTCCATTATTGTAATACAAAGTGATTTCTCTTGGTGTGGTGGGTTTTTCTCCTGTAAGGGTTTTCCCACGTATATCTGGTGTTCATTGGTGATTGGCAAATACTCTGTTTCTATTATCTATTTCATAGTGCATCTTAATTGGACTGTAATTGTAAATTTTAAAGTGTATCTACATTCTCCCCTAAGGTATTGATGTTAGGAGAATTACTTTCTGCATCTAATTTTCCTTACAAGTGGTATCAGAGTCTGGCCAGTTGTCTTATCCTTATGGGTACGTTGGGTTTTTTGAGTCAATTCTGTTTAGTGGAAGTCTTGTAGAGTTTGTTATTTTTTATTACAGGTTGAGATGGCTAGCACATCTGGAAATATTGAAATAGATAAATTCAATGGCTGTAACTTTGAGTTGTGGAAACTCAAGATGGAGGATCTCTTAGTGGACCATGATCTGTGGCTTGCAGTGTCTGGAACTAAACCTACAAGCATGAAGCAAGAAGATTGGGACCTTGCAAATAGGAAGTCTAAGGGGCTGATAAGGCTCTATTTGGTAGACTCGGTTATTTTGAATGTGCATGAGGAGAAGACAACATCTTCTTTGTGGAAGAGACTGGCGTCTATTTATCAAGGGAAGTCCTTGGTGAATAAACTGTTCCTGAGGAAGAAGTTGTACTTGTTGAGAATGTAGGAAGGAGGGTCTATTGCTGATTATTTGAATACATTTAATATGTTGATTGCTTAATTGACATCTGTTGGTGTGAAGACTAAAGAAGAGGATCATTGTATGCTATTGTTGTGTTCTTTGCCAGACTCATGATCATCTAGTGATGGCTATTGGGAGTACAACATCCAGTTTCAAGATGGAAGATGTTGTTGGTTATTTTTGTCAGAAGAGATGAGAAGGAAATATTCTGAGATGGCGAAGGAAGCTCTTGCTATAAGAGGAAGACCTAAAGAGAAAGGCAAGAAGGACAAGAAGTCCAAATCAAAATGAAAGGGGAGATCAAAGTCTCCAGGCAAGAAGTCCAAGGTGAAATGCTAGAACTGTGGGCAACCTAGTCATGTCTGAAAGGATTGTAAAGAGGAGAAGAAGAAGAAGTATTCTTCTAACAATGACTCTTCTTATAGTGATGCAGACGCCTTCATTACAGCCTTGGCTACTTAGGCATCAGTTGATGTCTAGCTGATTGATTCTAGAGCATCTTTCCACATGACATCTCATAGAGAATGGTTCACGAAGTATGAAGAACATGATGGTGGAAAGGTTTACTTGGAAAGTGATTCAACTTTGGATATTGTTGGCTGTGGAAGAGTCATAATCCAATTCCCTGATAGCAGAGTGAAGGGAATCAATGATGTTATGCACATACCAAGTCTGGCTCAAAATTTAGTGTCTATCAGTAAGCTAAATGATATTGGAGTACAAGTCGTGTTCTCTGGAAACGACTGCAAGATGACTAGAGGTTCAATGGTGTTGGCTAGAAGTACTCAAATTGGTTCCCTATACAAGTTGGATGCACATGTTGTTCAATGTAATAGTGTCTCTGGGAAGTCACTGAAAGCTGCTCATGAAGGTAAAGAGGGAACTATCCCTAATTATGTAAACTCTATGGAAGTAAAACCTCTTGCAAAGAAGACTATGCTCTGGCATCATAGGTTAGGCCACATAGGAGAAAAAGGTTTAAAAACCTTGAAGAATAAAAACTTGGTTGAGGGGCTTGAAGATTGTAATCTTGAATTTGAATTTTGTGAACATTGTATATATGGAAAACAACACCTTGTTTCATTTTATTTCAGTCCTCATAAATCTTTTGGTTTGCTAGATTATATTCATTTGGATGTTTTTCGTCCAGTGGATGTTCCTTCTTTGTCTAAATCAAGATACCATGTGTCGTTCATTGATGATTATTCAAGAAGAGCATTTGTTTATTTTTTGAAAAGTAAATCAGAAGTGTTCAGTCAATTTAAGGAATTCAAGAACCTCGCTGAATATTAGACTAGTAGAAAAATAAAATGCTTAAGGACTGATAATGGTGGTGAATTTTGTTCTGATGAATTTGAAAGATACTGTAAAGACCATGGGATTAAAAGACATAAGAATACACCTTATACTCCATAGCAGAATGGAGTTGCAAAAAGGTTTAATAGGATGGTGATGGAGAGAGCACAAAGTATGCTTAGTAGTGTTGGCTTGGAGGAGAAGTTCTAGGCTGAGCCTACTGCTACTGTATGTTACTTGATTAATCAGTCTCCTAATTCTGCTCTTGTTGATAAAACACCTTTGGAAGTGTGGTCTGGTATGAAGCCCTATCTTAGACATATTTGAGTCTTTGGTTGTGAGGCATATGCATATGTGCCAGATGTGAAAAGATCTAAATATGAGAACAAGGCTATCAAGTGTATTTTTATTAGCTATAGTGTTGTCATAAAAGGATACAAGCTTTGGAATCTTGAAACAGAAAAGGTTGTATACAGCAGAAGTGTAATCTTTCGTGAGCTAAAACCTTCCACCTTGGATTTGTTGTCAGAGACAAAGTCATAAAATGATAAGGATGTAGCAATAATTCCTCCTACACCTAAGAAAGAGGAATTGAAAATTCAAAATGTACCTAAAACTAAGGAGAGCTCAAGCAGTTCTGGAAGTTCTTAAGAAGAAGAACCTCAGCCTCAGCCAGTGAGTAGGCCAACCCAAGAAAGAAAACAACCAGATAGGTATGGGTTCTCATTGATTGATTCTACTTGTGCCTATGCTTTGATTTCTAGCACTGATGAGCCTAGGAATGTAAAAGAGGCATTTAAAATGTCTGATTTAGACTCTTGGTTAGAAGCCATGGAAGAAGAGATGGCATCATTAGAGAAAAATGAAACTTGGAGTTTGGTGCCCTTGCCTGAAGGCAGAAAACTTGTGGGCTACAAATGAGTATTTAAGAAAAAGATTGGTCTGGATGGCAGTGTAGAAAAGTACAAGGCAAGACTGGTTGCAAAGGGTTATTCCCAGGTAGAGGGAATTGACTATGGGGAAATATTTTCTCCTGTAGCAAAGATGACATCTATTAGATTTCTTTTGTCACTTGTAGCTGCATATGACTTAGAGGTCGAACAGATGGATGTGAAGATAGCATTTCTTCATGGTTATCTTGAAGAAGAAATCTATATGTCCCAGTCTGAGCACTTTGTTGAAAAAGGTAAAGAAAAATTGGTATGCAAATTAAAAAAGTCTATGTATGGGTTAAAGCAGTCACCTAGAATGTGGTACCAGAAATTTGATACTTTTGTATTGTCTTTGGGATTTGTGAGATCAAAATCTGATCACTGTGTAAATTATAAAGTTGAAAGTGATCGAGTACTTATTATTGCTCTCTATGTTGATGATATGTTGTTCATAGGCAATAGTAAGCTAATGATTTCTAATCTTAAGTCTTAGTTGTCTGCTAAGTTCAAAATGAAGGATCTTGGTGCAGCAAGGTATATTCTAGGGATGGAGATAACCAGGGACAAGAAGAATAGAAAGCTTTGGCTCAGTCAGAGTAAGTATGTTAGGACTATTCTTGAGAGATTTTGTATGAATGATCGCAAATAGCTAGTGGTTCTAGTCATGCAGGGAACAAAGCTATCTGTTGAGGACTGTCCAAAATCTCCTACTGCAATGGAGGACATGACTAGTGAACCCTATGCTAGTGCAGTTGGAAGTCTCATGTATGCAATGGTCTATACAAGGCCAGACATTTCCCAAGTAGTGGGAGTTCTTAGTCAATTTATGGCTAATCTAGGAAGAGCACATTGGGATGTTGTAAAGAGAGTTTTCAAATATTTGAAGGGCACTTCAAATTTTGCTTTGTGTTACCATGGGAACTTGGTTGAATCATAGAGAAATCTTAGTATTCGAGGCTATGTGGATTCTGATTGGGCACGGGACATTGACAGCAAGAGGTCCACCAGTGGATACATTTTCATGATGAATGGTGGTGCAGTGAGTTGGATGAGCAAGCGATAGGATGTAGTCGCTTTGTCCACTACAGAGGGTGAATACGTGGTAGCTACTCATGCTTGTAAAGAAGTTGTATGGTTGAAACATTTGTGTTCTAACATTGGTTTTGATGTAGGGGAAATAATAATTTTTTGTGACAGTCAAAGTGCAATTTGTCTGGCAAAGAATCCAACTTTCCATGCCAGGATGAAACATATTGATGTATAGTACCACTTTGTACGAGATATGGTGGAGGATGGAAAGGTCGGTTTGGAAAAGGTTCATACTCTAGAGAATTTTGTAGATTCATTGATGAAGCCAGTGAGCACAGAAAAGTTCAGGTGGTTTGCAAGTTCAATGGGCCTTAGTGCCCATGATTTTCAGTAAGTTTTATTGTGCTCTGGAGGTGCCTGTACGATCTTCGTCAAGTGGGAGATTGTTGGAAATATGCTTCAATCGATACAGACTGAAACCTCTTTAGAAGCCAAGTCGGTGTGATATTCTAAATGTCTAGCCGACTAGCAGCTTTGGTACATTTTGTTTTGAACAGGTCACTGTGACCTTGCAGAAGTCTTGCTGAACACTTATTCTTTGGAGCCTTCACTGTGACATAGTGTATTCGCTATGACCTCTTATTGCATGGAGTTCTTTGGCTGATATGCCATTCAATTGTAAATTAGGGAGACTCATGATGACCATGGGCTTTGGGATAACCTATGTTGGTTCGGTGAGAAGTCTCAGCGAATAGCCAATGTCTCACCGATAGTGTAACACTTGGGTTCATCAGAGTAACTCAAAGCGATCGGGGAAAGGTCTTGGCGAGAGTGTTAATTCTTTCTGACCATTCGGTGTTTGGTGTAACACAAAGGATCTCAAGGAGATCTCTTAGCGAATGATGGATGTCTCACCAATAGTTGATGGCTATCGGGGTAACCCAAATGGTTTAGGAAGAAGTCCCAGTGAACTATGTAAGTCTTGCCGATGATGAAGGTTCTTCAGCATAGGTCTTGGCGAATGGTGGTCATCATTGTAACAAATATGTGTTCGATAAGAACTCTCGGCAAAGATGTTAAGTCTTGCCGACTATTCTTTGGAGCTCGGTATAATATGTGACTTTTGTATATCCTTTGGTGACTCGCTATGATCTCTTGGCGAAAGTGATAGGTCTGGGCGACTGCTTGGTGTTTCGACGTAACACTGAAAGCTTGATAAAACATCTTGGTGAGAATGATTACTCTTGGTGACATCAATATGAAGGTTATGTGGCATTGGCGAGACACTGTTAGTGTCTCACCGAGATGCCATCACATTGTGAATTATGTTGACCGATTGACTATCCTATGTGGAGTCTCGTGGACCAATAGGAGAAGCCGAATTTGAATAGTTGGAAGATTGTTCATTGCGACAATTCTATGAGGAAGTTCAACAGATAGAGATCGACACGAATATAGTTCACAGTTGTAGATGCTCAATGGTTGTTTGGTTTGAAGGTTGCATCGATAGATTGTTGTGTGATTGTATGATCAGTAAATGAATTCTATTCTATAATGACTGTAACTTGAAGGTTCCTATACAAGATAGTCCATGGTGAATGCTGCTGTAAACAGACACTAGAAAGATAAGTATGTCATTTGTATGTAATCTCCATTACTGTAATACAAAGTGATTTCTCTTGGTGTGGTGGGTTTTTCTCCTGTAAGGGTTTTCCCATGTATATTTGGTGTTCATGTGTGATTGGAAAATATTCTATTTTTGTTATTTTTTTCATAGTGCATCTTAATTGGACTGTAATTGTAAATATTAAAGTGTATCTGCATTCTTCCTTGAGGTATTGATGTTAGGAGAATTGTTTTCTGCATATGATTTTCCTTACAGTATCTCTCTCTTTTTGTGCATTCCTCTATATGTACCTTCATTCAAGATTCTCTATATGTTGTAAGAATTTTTCATTTGTCTTGTGTTTTCCTTTTGGGGATGATGTAAGGCATTGAGATAGCCATGTATCTTCCATGTTGACCCAAAATATTTTCTTTATCTTTTTCATTTATCTTGTGTTTTCCATTTGGGGATGATGTAAGGCATTGAGACAGTCATTTCTCATCCATGTTGACCCAAAATATTTTCTTTATCTTTTTCATTTTTCTTGTGTTTTCCTTTTGGGGATTTACACAAGGCATTGAAACATTCATGTCTCTTCCATGTTGACCCAAAAGGATTTTTCTTTTTTTTTTCATTCTCTTTGTGTCATTCTTCTAGTTCTATGAGTATTTGGGGAATTATGACAATCCCATTCTCTATGAAAACGTTGTAGTGCAAAGACATACTGACCCTAAATCTATAGATCCCTTATGTATTCTTGGATGCAACCATTCCTTCCTATTTCATGATGCATCTTTATTTTGGAAATATATGACTTGGCATAGGGTTTTCAGAGAAAAGCTCTCATGTCTTAGGACAAACATTGGCTACTTTAAAGCAGCTTCTCACAACAATTGTGTAGTAACTGCTTTAAAGTGGGTGCAAACATCGATTACATCTTTCAGCATATTTCATGGTGTGATTTTATTTTCTCTTGTGATGTGTCTTTTTCTTGGCAGTGTCATTGGGATTGATTTCCTGCAAGAGTGTGATATATCTAAGCATACAATCTCCCTTCGTTGCATGGTGTGAATGAGGCATCTCATAAGTGGTGATATGAAATCCTTGACTTTTCCTCTCTTGAAGACATTAGGCACAATACTCGCTAAGAAGATTACAAAATAATTTACAAAAAGCATTACATTGTGGTTCCTTATCAAAGTTCTCTAGAGGATAAATTTGGTATGGTATGGGAGGCTAATATGATTCTCTCATTTTCCACCTTGTTGGAATAACTCACCTAGTGGACAGATTGAGGTTCCACTACCCCAGAGTGAGCAAAACATGTTATAGACAAACAACCCCATTCCACATCGCGTTGAAACAATTGTGCTTGATCCTTTGTTTTTCTTAGCCTTTGATAGGGTATGATCATGTATCTTTGTTACTGTTGCATACTTAAGTGTATTGAATGTCTACATTAGTGCGAGTTTGATATGGGGTCATCCTCTCACTAAAGTGGGGGGAAAATGTAGTAATGGAAAAAGTATCATTTTTCCTTACTTGATTTGGGAATAATTGTAATTGAGTTAACCTAATGTGAAGCCTAGGTTTAGTGTTGTAATGTGTTGTAACACATTCACATTGATCTTGAGCCCCATTTTTAATAAAATGCACTTAACTTGTACCTTATTTATGGTGTTGTGATGTGTTGTAACACATTTTCACACTTATCTAGGCTCTCCTTAATTAATTATGGTTAATTAGAGTTAATTAGCCTCTTTAATTTGAATTTAATCCTTATTTGTGACAACTTTTGAGGATCCATCTTGACACCCATAATTCAAATTATAAAAAATTTAATTAGGAAAATTTGAGGTCCTAGAAATTGGTGCTAGGACCCATTCACACTAGGTGGTGAATGGTTCCTCCCTCTATAGGACCCCCCTTTGCATATTTGACATGGGTTTTTTATGTTCGTTCACCTAACAAAGGCATGCACCTAGAAACTTGTGTTAGGACTCATTCGCCCTAAGTGGCGAATGTGTTCTCCCTTAATAAGGACCTCCTTTTTTAATTTAATTCTAGTGGGATCTTAATAACATTCACTTCTAGATCTAGTGTTGGCTTGAATTGTTTGAATTTTGGGGTTAATCTCTAGATTTAGTATAAATAAGGGGTTAATTCACATTTTTTCTCCTAGCAATTTTACAAGAGGCCTAAGAATTCGAGTTTTCAAGCATTAGAGAATTCCAAGAGCATTTCAAAGGCATTTCAAAGGCATTTCAACGTAGATTATCAAGATTCTATTGCATAAATTCAAGATCATTTCATCATGTCAAGGGTTTAGTGCATTCATGCATGTTGTTGAGCTAAGATATTTGATGTAGCATTGAAGATCTACTTGCAAGCATTGTTTCACATCTAAGATCTACATTCTTCATGGCCACTACATGTTGGATTGTAGATTTACACTCCAAGACAACTTCCAAGGTATCATCAATTACATATTTCATGTTTATGCTTCAATTACATTATTTCATTATTTGGTTTGATTACCTACAAGGGTTTTGACTTAAAGGAAAACCAATATACACTAACAATCAACAAGTTTTTCTCCTCTTGAGTGTGTGTTTGTGGATTTATAGGTTGAAGATCAAGTGGAGAAGAATTTTAGAGCAATGTTACATATGTTTTCAAGTTGCAAAGTTTACCATTATAGTGCAAGAATGAAGATATGAAGCCACATGATTTATTATAGGTTTTCAGAAGTTGACAACCGAGGATCTAAGAGTGCAGAAATCAAGGAAAATAACGTAAATCTTAGTTCCAAAAACCTTAACAGGGACCCATTCACCACTAAAGGTAATTGAGTCCTTGGTTCCCTAAAAATAGGTTTCTTGCAGTAAGGTACACATCATTTTAAGCTCTAAAAACTTCCATCATAGTTGTTTTAAAAGTTAGGTTTAGTTTGTAATTGTTATTGGCATCTTATCACACATATAATGTTAGAATCCAAGATCACCTACATGCAAGATGGATACCTGTCACATGCAAAAGATATGAAGAACCGAAAAAGATGTTCTTGTAAACCTCTCAGTAAAAATGCATTAAGAGAATCGATTATTACAATGTGATCAATCCTTATGAAGGAGATCAAGAAACCCTAAAAGGGAAACCCTAAATGAAACCCTAGTGTGCACACTTAATAATTAATAATTAATTATTAATGTGCCTAAGTTTAGCTTAAGTAATAAAGAGGAATAAGTGACTTAATTAATTAATCAATGTGATGTAATTAATTAAGCATAATAACTTATTACTCTAACACCCCTTAAGATGAACTTAGGAAGAAGCTAAAACACTAGAATAAGATGCATGAAAGCAAAGATGGGTCCCGGCAACTAGGCCTGATCAGGCACCCATTTACAAATGCAAGAATGAGTAAGAGAAGGAAAAACCTAGTGGGACAAAACCCCGCTTACAATGAGATAACATGCTACAAAGAAGCACTGGAAGAACTATGTAGAGTAACACTGGAACTTGATATAGGCAAGCAAGGAAATATTCTTCTGTATACTACTGAAACCGGATGAGAGTCACTGATTGACTCAAGGAATCATGATAAAGCAATAGAAAACTCGATGCCACGGAACACTCAAAAACTCCAAACTGGAACAACTTTGGAATCTATGAAGCAGCAAGCAATTATTGAATGATGTATTACTGAAAACGAAGTGCAAAGATGCAAGATGCACTCTCCCAACTGCCAAAACATCCAAGTAATCGCCAAAAAACCCATCGGGCCAAATCTAGACTAACTGATAAACTTGGGACAGATACAGAAAAAGTACATGGACAGCAACCTAGAGCTCCTCAATACCTTTCTGACGCTTCAAACGAGGTGAAAAACGGAGATCGTGGCAAAAAGTTATGAGCTCGGAAGCATAAAAAGTACATCTGACTTAAAATAGAAATAAATGCAGGAAAACAATAAAATACTGAAAAATAAACAGCACTACTGGAAAGTGCTCGGAACCAGCTTTCCGGCGATATCTCGTTTGTCCGATTTCGATACCGTATGCCCAAGTTATGGCCAAAAGAAAAAAACTGCTTCTTTAGGACAAACTAGGGTTAGGAGGGGGCATATGAGGGCCGGCCGTACGCTGACGTCAGTAGTTCACGAGCATAAATTTGACGGTCGTCTGGCCGTTGCAGCGAAAAATGCCCCCCTGCAGGAAAAAAATTTCGGCGCCGGTATATTCTGGATAGTGTCGGAATATTCGAAATACAGGCCGGAATATTCTAGATTCGCTGGCGGATTTCCCAGAGAATATTCTCTGGCCAGAATCGGAATGCATGGCCCCCGGTCCTCCATATGATTGGGGGTTTTGGCAGAGAAGCCCGCGGGGGCTGAGCAGATGGCCCCCAGTCGTAGATGTGACCGGGGCGGAGCGGATGGAGCCCGCGGGGGCTGGCGCAGCCAGTGGAGGAGCGGCGATGAAGGCCGGCGGCGGTGGGGGATGGGTGGCCGCTCGGTGGCCGCTGGGCGGCGGACCCTTTATACACTACAAGCGCTGGCCCAAACCCCGAGAAAACACTTTTTTTGAATTTTTTTTCATTTTTTGAGTCTCGATCTGCTTGCTGGGGAGGCTGTACAGCCCCCAGACAAAATTTTTTTGCCTTCTCGAACAACTTGCACCAAAATAGACAAATTTTATATGAAAATGGGGGTTTTTGGGTGCTGCGGACTCAATGGTGAGGTCCGTTTTGTCCCAAAATGCCCAAAAAATTAGGCTACCCCTAGATTCAATCAAAAAATTGTATGTGGAAACCCTTGCACCCGAAACTCACAAAGAGGCCATATCTTCAGATCACGAACAAGCAGCTACAGGTCTAGAGCTCTGATACCATGTTAGAATCCAAGATCACTTGCATGCAAGATGGATACCTGTCACATGCAAAAGATATGAAGAACCGAAAAAGATGTTCTTGTAAACCTCTAAGTAAAAATGCATTAAGAGAATCGATTATTACAATGTGATCAATCCTTATGAAGGAGATCAAGAAACCCTAAAAGGGAAACCCTAAATGAAACCCTAGTGTGCACACTTAATAATTAATAATTAATTATTAATGTGCCTAAGTTTAGCTTAAGTAATAAAGAGGAATAAGTGACTTAATTAATTAATCAATGTGATGTAATTAATTAAGCATAATAACTTATTACTCTAACATATAATCCAATGTTTTATGGTGGAAAGTAGTGGTTCATTATCTTGTTGATTCATTTTGATGCAACCCTCTTTTTCACCATTAAACACTTAGAACAAGCAATTGAAGAAGAATATTTCAAAGGGGTCCCTTAGGAACCCTTCAAAAGAAAGAGGGGTCTGCTCAAGGGACACTTTGTTTGAAAAGTGAAACATTTTAGCAAATGATCCTATCATCAAGGAATCATTTTGAAAGATTCTCTTTGCCAAGGAATCTAAAATAAAGAAGAATGGCCTCCTTGGAGGTGAAATATCAATCTTTTTGTTATAAATTTTATTTCAAGAGAAAATATTGCTAAGGGGATCCTTAGTGAAGGATATGATTTTTGAAAAATATAAATATTTTTAGCAAGGAATTCATTGGAGACTAAATAAACCTTATTAAAAATTAGAGAGGTAGGAGCCCCCATTAGGATGGTGTGTGTGAGCTAAAGGAGCACATGGCATGCTAAGGAAAGGAAGAACATGTAGAGATGTCATGGTCCATGATACATGGTGAGATGTCGACATGGAAATGTTGTCGCACATGTGAGCGACAACACATAGGCACTACAACATCAAGAAGTAAGTGAATAAGAGATAAAGATAAAAAAGTAAAGTAAAGTAAAGGTGAAGAAATTAACAGATAGGGGGATCTAATAATTTAGGGTTAGAACTACTCATAGATATAGGTAGATAGATATAATATAATATATGTATGAATTTTCATCAATCCCCAAATATATAAAAATGTGAAGAAGAGAACATGAAGACAAAATAAAAAAAAAATTTGGGTCAACATGGAAGGGAAGCCTAAATGCCTCCAACACTTTGCATCATCCCCAATTATCAAAAATCAAGATACAACACATAGAAGAATGATGCAAAAAATAGAGGAAGTTTACAAAACAATTTCACTCCTATATCTAAGCACCTACAAGGGTGAAAAGGGTCCTCCAAGAACACACAAAAAAAAGCCTGGGGGAAACAAAAAATAGACAAATCTAACCTACAAATAAAGAATAGGTGCTCTCCTAGTTCTCATCAATAAGGAGGTCATCATTCCCCCAATCTAGACCATTATAGGGAGAGGGAAGACAATTCTATAAGGGTGGGATAGCAAGGGGAGCACCCTTGACTCTTATGTGACAAGTGTTAAGGAAGAGGGCCCCTTGAGGTCTTCTTCACTCAACTCTTATGAGGTAAATGTCATTGATATTGCAAAGATCATCAATAGAGCTGAGACATCATAAACCAAGTTGAACATACACTTGAAGGGAGTTCCATGTGTTAACTAATTGGAAATAAAGGAGGTGCTTGAGATCCGCCATCAATCTCATCAAGGGAGACAATAAAAAACTTAGGAGATTCCAGAAAATGAATTCTAAAGTGGAACCCTCTCCTAAAGAAGGTGATCCATTCTTCCAACCTCTATTGGAAGTGAGGTTGTCCTCCAATTTATGCTTCATAGGAAGATGTAGAATCCCAACTGATGAAGCAAAAGGTGAGGAGGAAGAGGAAAAGGCCCCAGCGGACACCATCGTGACGTTCTACATTTCCACAAGCTGGGAAAATGGAGGGATGTATAGAAGGGACATCAAAAGAGGGGGATCCATTGAGGGAGTGATGAACACCTACACCCTTTTAGGGTGGAGGTCATCAGAATTCACAAGAGGAGTCAGAAGCAACATTGAGGCAATGAGAACTAAAGAAAAATAAGTAGAAGAGGCAGGCACATTAGGAGATGTTGAAATAGGAGCTTCTTGTTGGAAATAAGCTACACTAAGAGGGAGGGTGAATCAGTGTACTGCAAAAATTAACTTTATTATTCTAACCTTTAATCTACTTAGAAAATTTAATCAAAAATAGTATATAGAAATAGAAAGCAAGAAACCACACAACCATAACACAAGGATTTTACGTGAAAACCCTGTTAGGGGAAAAACCAAGGTGGATGGCCAATCCACAATAAGTTCAGAGTATACCCAAATGAAGTATTACAAAATGGGAAGGCACTTGCATTTAGGCTCACTGCCTAGAGCTCACTGCTCAAAAGGATGGGCTCACTACCCCTACAATTATTTGGATTAGATCCAAAAGAAAATGAACTAAATAGATAGCATCTGCTTGTGTTGGATTACAGTTCTAGTTAAGCTTCGATGACAAACTTTTGTCCTTATGACTGATATTGAACTTCTGCTTTGCTCTGCTCAAGTTCGCACACAAAATCATTATGCGTAAGTGAAACGATGCATGATATCTCTCAAATACTCCTTGGATTTTTTCAACATACAACAATACACCTTTTTCCTTACACACAATGATGTGATCGATCATCTAAATATATCTGTGACTGGGGATTTAATCGTTACAAGTCGGCTCAACAAAACTTAAGAATATTTGCAACTTGTTAGCCTAAATCATGAATAAATTTGATGTGTATCCAAAAAAGTCATCTAGTCCATAGCTAGGACCGATAATTAAACATTTTAACATGAAAACATCTTGAATAATTCCACTTAACACATCCATAGTGCACCACATTCCCTGAGTTGGCTATGACAAACAATTAAAAAAAAAGTGTCCTATCGGACCTACAAACTCATACTACAACTAATGCAACACCACAAAACTCAAGAATAATATAATCGATATGATCAAGAAGAAATTCTAGAGATCCATAATAGAAAAAGATGATCCAATGAAGTTATCTGACCAGATACCCTGTGCTTCATGTATTTTGTCGATAATACACAGTGTATCACTTTATCTATCGGTATGACTGGATACTAAACTATAGATTATGGGGATGACTTCAGTTGCCATCAATGACAACACTAGAAGCCATGTGCCAACAATCTCCCCCTTTGGCATTGATGGCAACACTTAGTGAAAAATTACTAAGTGTCGAAACTGATAAGTACACTTCCAAAATGAAAAATACTGCTCCCCCTAAGAATATCAAAGAATTTTTCACTTCACTCTCTCCCCCTTTGACATCAATGACAAAGTTAGGGAACCCAAAATTGTAAAACTAAACAAACATAGCTAAAGACTTACAAAAATTTGAAGACATCTGCATAGACATTGTTCAATCTACTTAGGTTTGAGTCCCATACACTTTTCAGACTCTCCAAAATAGTAATGTGACCACAATGAAGATATGCCAAGGTTTTAGCAGCTTCAAAATTTACAAGATCAGGAGCGGTCATAACACCTTCAACTTCTTTCAGAGCATTCACCATCATCTCAATTTTTGGACTTAGTAGCCCCTTGAGTTCACTTATTCTACCAATAATCCTTTCATTTTCAATCTTTTGATTCTTTGTTTGGTTGAGCAAAGACATTACCTAACTTTCTTGATGACAAACATTGTCGAATAATGCGTCAAAAGTGTTAGAGATAGTAACCAGCTGTTGCCCAATATCTGTCACTTCCTTCTCATTTGCTTCAGTAAATTTTGATAGAACCAAGTAGGATTTGTACATTTTTCCTCCTTCAAATATAGCACCTTGAATATTCTTTATGCAGGATCCTAACAAATTTTTGTCTTTGGCAATAAATTCCTTTAGGCTATTAATCCTCTTCTCCTTGAACTCCTTCAATTTAACTAGAGTTGATTTCTCAAAAAGATTTGAAATGAGAATCTATAGAGTTTATTAAATTTTTCAACTCACTAGAGGAGGAACCCAATGGGCCCACAACATAAGAGGGCATTATTTTCTGTATAACTCTAGATGCAAGTTTTAATAGTTCACTGTCCTCAATGTGATATTTCAATATATTTTCACTAGCTTTGGCTTGGGAAATTTTGGTGACCTTCATCATTTTAATTGGAGACAGAGTGCAAAGGTTAATTTTGTTTTCATCTAACTCAGGATCTAGCTCTTTCTATTGCTCCAATAAAGATTCCTTCACTTCCTCTATTTTGATTTTTTGCTCCTTTTTCTTTCAACTTGGGATTCTACTTCAGGATTTACTTTAGGCATTCCAATTCCTTTAGTATGTGCCTCTTTTTCTTCAGCAACCACCTTAGTTTGGACCTTAGATACAACGGGTGTCTCTGAGTTTTCCACATTAGGAGAGGTCAAATTATCCTCAAACTCCAAAGGATCAGACACATTCATGTTATCCTCATTCACATTCCCTTCTTCTGACTCATTTACCTTCACATTTACTTCATCATTTCCTTGAGCATGTTCAGTATTGATCTCCTCAATATTTAACTTTTCTTTTGAAAAAAATTATTTCAAAATTACCTTTCACTAATAACTACATTAGTGTCACCAATCATGAGTTTATTTACTCTTGACTTGCTTCTGAATTCCTTTTTGACCTTTAGAAGAAATAAATCCATTTCTTCAATTGTCATTTTTGGGCACAAATTAGCAAGAACTCTTTTCCTCAAATTTTCTTCCTCTATTATGGCACTCTCTCTCCTAGATTTCAAAGCATTACATAGACTTGTAGGCAAGCCAGACATGATTTCAACAAGATTTTTATTGAAAACATTCAAGTGATTAACAATAGCTTCTTCAAGAATCTTCTTATCGGATTCATCAAAGGTCTCATACAGGACAGAGTGGCATGAGATTTCCAGCTTTTACTATTGCATCTTCAACTTCCTCGATTGACATGCTAGGCTTGTCAACTTTGGTCTTTTTCTTTGCTTCTTCACCTTTGTTGGAAGGTTTTCTCTTGTTTAGTTTGACAACATGAGTCCCAGAAGCCTTTAAATCTCTTACTACTTCAAATTTAGTTTCTTCCTCTTCATCTGCAAATACAACTTTGTAAGTTCTTGAGGTTTTATTCATCTTCCTTCTTCTAGAGACTTCGGCTTAATTAGACTATGCTATAGGGAAACTTCTAGTAGATTTGGTGTTAACAGAATATGTTCCTGAACCTGGCGATTCAGCCTTTTCCTTCTTCTTAGCAGCTTTAGCTTCATCTCTTTTCCTTCTTATTTCTTTCAGCTCTTCCACAGGAAGACCCATACTCTTTGCAAAATCTTATGTTTCTTAAATTCTTACCTTTATGATTGACATGGGATTTCTCAATTCAGAATGAATTTGTAAGTTTTTCTCTGCATATGAACCAAACCTTTCTTCATTCTGATCTAGTGGAAAATTTAGCAGATGTTCAACATACATCCTTAGAATGTTTCTATCTACTTCATACCCCATAGGCATGATCCAAACAGTTATGGGATCAACAACTTCCATGTGACACTGGTCAATGTCTATCATGAAGCATATATTGTCTTTGTACTGTTCCATTCTTGTGGTAGGAATTCTCTCTCTGGCGTGCATCAAGTTTTGGAAATTTGTAAAATGACCCCACAGGATTGTGTTACGGGTCTGTTGATCACCAAGTCCACACAACATATCCCAGATCTGAACAACTACCAGCATATCTTTACCCCTTTAAAATTTACCAACTCTCGGTAATTCACCAATGAAGTAGAAATACAAATAGATTACCAGGTTTCCAAACTTAAATAGATTCTTCTTGTCCTTGATTTTTCTTAGATTCTCCAGTAGTTGACCTCTGAGCAACTCACATAGATCATAATCTACATTTTTTTTATAATTTCATATGCTATATAGATGGTTGTGCCAGATATAGTGTTCTCCCTACTCGAATGATAAATCTTATAGCCTATAACCATAGATGCAAATTTTACATCAATTTTGGCAATATGATCTATTGTCATTTCCCTTCTATCCCAATGAGAGCCAGTCGCTTTAGTAACCTCATCATTTTTCACCAACTTCAAAACTAGAAGTCTACTGGTGGAATTTAAGCCTGTAACTGCACAAATAGATTCTTTGGAGATTTTGAAAGGCACATCTAACCACATGAATTCATCATGGAAATGGCTTAGAATATATCGAACCCACTCATCTTCTTCAAATATTGGAAATTTCACAAATTGCGCAAATTTTAAAACTTCTAGGGTTTTGAATTCTGGTTTCACAGTATAATCTTCTTGAACTATGTAGTGAGAATAAAATTCCAATAACTATGAACTACCCAAATCTTCAATATTTGCATGCATATATGCCCTAATATCTTCAATGTGCAGAACACCGTACAACACCAATGAAAATGCATCTAATGGATTTGTGTCTACAGACTTATATAGATGCCATTTGAATTTTGGACGTGGTCTATCCTTAACTTTGACTAATAGAGTAGACGTAATTGTGAGCACACAAATTTATAGGTTTTGCAATAAATACCTTTCAAAGATAGAATGAAATTTGATTGCAGATTCTCCTCTATGCTTGAATCTTTCTAAATTTGTAAATAATCACCTCAAAGCTCTCCAAACCTCTTTCCTCCAAATGTAGTATGACAATTGAGGGTGGAATTCGTTCTTTTCTTGAACACAAACCTAACTCTTTACTTTTGCAATAAATTTCCTTGCCCTAACTCAACTGGTTTACTGTATTTATGTTCTGAGAAAGATAATTCTTATGAGGATCTCCAATATTCTTCACCAATGCTTTAGGATTCATTTCAAAATGTCTGAGAAGTACCAAATTTACTACTGAACTCACCCAAATTTTACTGCCAATCACTTGTAGGGAGTTTAGGATTTTTTCTTAATAGCTTCCCCTATGGCAGAGGCCTAAAATCAATTTCCTGAAGTATTACCAGAAGTGGCTTCTGGTGTGGATCCATTTCCTTCTACAGAGGGATTCTTCTTCACCCATTTCTTCTGAATTTTCTTCTTGATATCATCAGTAGTGACTTTCCCTTTTCCTTTAGCATCTGGTTGTATGTTCTATTTTACTGGACCTATTTTTTTCCAACATAATCTAGAAGTGTGACCAAATTTGTTGTAGTTGTAGCACACAACACTTCTCTATCCAGGACAATTGTTTCACTGACTTTGTCTTGATCTGCATTGGTTAGCAATATTCCCAAATCTATTGCATGTATAGCATCTAACATCTCTATGAAAGTTGTTCAGCACAATTCTACATTCACTTGACTTATGACCATACTTATAGCAACTAAAACATTGATCTGAGAATGATGGTCCACTTGTATTCACCCTACTCCTACACTAAGAAGCCAAATGACTGAATTTGTTGCAGGCATAACAATAGCCATTAAATCATTGAGCATTATGTTTCCTTACCAAATTTCTTCTGGGTCCATTTATCTAATTTCCTTGTCTGAATTTTCCTTGACTGGAATTCCTTTGTCCAGATATGGAGCCTTCTCCTTCTTCATATCTACGACCTCGACAGTCACCATCAGTCCTCTGTCCCTTAATTAGTTAATCAAGTTTGGTTGTGCTTGCTTTGAATTTCTCCTTATACTCATTTGTAGCAACAAGTTCATTTATGAGATCATCGAGTTGCTTTTCAAGCTCCTCTTCACTATTCTTGGATTGCTCCAATTCATTTTCTAGTCAGCTACATTTTTTTCACTTTTTTTTCAAAGATTGTGCAAGCTTTTCTTCATTCTTCTTCTTGTCCTCAATCTCCTTGGTCATTCTCATCATGATAGATTCCATCTCATGCTTCAAGGCAACATTTTCTTGGGAAAAAATTTCACATTCTTTTGTTTTCTCTTTCAAGGCCTAACTAAGTTGTTCATCTTCCATGGTTTTGTTCTTCTATTTCAGCTAACCACATAATTCCTTTCTTTTCTCTCTCGATTCATTGATCTTGTCTTTCAATGACTGGATGAATTTTTTTGAATTCTCAAGATTTTATTGTAGTTCTCGGATCTTAGATTTTGATTGGTCAAGATCATCAAAAGCCACCATAAGTTGATGTTGAAGACTTCTTGTATCCATTGAGAATAATTTCAAAGATCTCCCCAAGCTGTTAGACTTCTTTTGAGGAACTAGCTCTGATACCAATTTTTGGAAACAAGCTACACTCAGAGGGGGGAGTGAATTAGTGTATTGAAAAAAATAACTTTATTATTCTAACCTTTAATCCACTTAGAACATTTAATCAAAATTAGTATGCAGAAACAGAAAGAAAGAAACCACACAACCATAACACAAGGATTTTTATGTGGAAACCCTGTTAGGGGAAAAACCACAGTGGATGGCCAATCCACAATAAGTTCAAAGTATACCGAAAAGAAGTATTACAAAATGGGAATGCACTTGCATTCAGGCTCACTACCTAGAGCTCATTGCTCAATAGGATGGGCTCACTACCCTTACAATGATTTGGATTAGATCCAAAAGAAAATGAACTAAATAGATAGCATCTACTAATGTTGGACTACAGTTATGGTTAAGCTCTGATGAGGAACTTCTATCCTTATGACTGATATTGAAGTCCTGCTCTGCTCTACTCAAGTTCACACACAAAATCATTATGCGCAAGTGACACTACATATGATATCACTCAAATACTCCTAGGATGTTCACAACATACACCAATACACCTTTTTCCTTACACAAAATGATGTGATCGATCATCTAAATATATCTGTGATTGGATATTTAATCACTACAAGTCGGCTCAACAAAACTTAAGAATATTTTAAACTTGTCAGCCCAAATCATGAATAAATTTGATGTGTATCCAAAAAATTCAGCTAATCCATAGCTAGGACCAATAATTAAACATTTGAACATGAAAAAATCTTGAATAATTCCACTTAACACATCCACAATGTGCCACATTCCCTCAGTCAGCTACAATAAAGAATTAGATAGAAAGTGTCTTACCGGACCTCCAAACTCGTACAACTAATGCAACACCACAAAAAACAAGAATAAGATAATCCATATACTCAGCAAGCAATTCAACATATCCACAACACAAAAATATGATCTAGTGAAGTCGTCTGATCGGATACCCTGTACTTGATGTATTATGTCGGTAATACATAGTGTATCACTTTATCTTCTGGTATGACTAGATACTGAACTGCAGATCATGGGGATGACTTCAGTTGCCATCAATGACAACACTAGAAGCCATATGCCAACACTACTAGCTCTTCTTTTTCCCTCCATGAACCATCTTGCTCATTAGCCAAAGCCTTCCTTTGGTTCTTACACTCATGTGCAAGTTGGTTTCTTAAGCTTCTGGAACTAGAACTCACTACTTGAGAAGGAGCAAGAGGATCCTATTTTTCCATATGTGTTTCCTCGAAAACCATGATTGATGGAAGGGAAGCCTCCTAACTAGGACCAGGAACATGAAGCATAGGAGCAGAGACTAAAACAATCAGAGAAGAAAATTCAGGCACCTCAATGGTGGTCCTCTTCCCATTCACTGCCTGAGGGGAAAGAGCAGTAGGAGGTCATGGAGGCCAAAATGTAGGGGAAACTCCATGAGGGCCCTTACCCTTACCATAAACAATGGGCCTCAACACTATGGGTAAGATGGGAAGCTCAAATACCTGATGCTTGAATTTTTGCCAGCCAGGCTCCATCAAACTCGCCATGCAAGGCATGGGAGCAAAAGCTGACTGAACCACAAAAGGGTGAGAGGAAGAAGCAAATGAAATAGTAGAAGAAGAGGAAGGATCATGAGCACAAGTAGACTTACCCTTCCCCTTTTGAGAGGAGGAGGAGGTATCCTATTGCTATATGATAATAGAAGCCTTAACCAAAATAGCTTAAGGGGAGACATGATAGGTCACTTTTGGTGTTATTCCCCCACTCCTATATTTAACATAGGTGTGATATAATAGGTTCATTCTTGAAGGAAGCAAATTGATAGGAGTAGGCGAAAAGTGATCTAACGATGTAGCCCCCATGTGACACCAGAGGCTTATATCCATTGTTGTGTACAATATGCATGGAGCCCTCATGAGAAAACTTCAAACACTTATGAACTACTAAAGTGACTCTGTTCATGGAAACTAGCCATATGATGCCTATCTTCACTCTGAACAAGTTCAACTCTAGGATAATATCAAAACTTAAGCATTTATATTCTTGAGTCCTACTAGGATTGAAAGGGTGATGAAACCAATTGGAGGGATGGAAGGGCCATTATGTGTACGTATTGTGCTCTTTTATTCATCATACCCATCCTTATGAAAGAAATTTTTAGCATTGTCTCCTTTGTTATAACATTAACACGACACATAAGATCAACAAGAACACCAGTCATGATGTTCCCATTGATACGAGCGGGTATGTACAAAGGATAGGGTTCTCTATTCACGTTCATATAAAGTCCTGCGATGTAAAGGTTATAGTAGGTGATCCATTCAAACGCTACACAGACAAGATGGGGAGATGCATAAAAAAGGCCATCTTTTACGTACTCTGAAAAGGACTTCCTCAGGATACCCCAAAGATTCAACAATCAAACACTGACCTATTCTATATTTTGCTTCATAATGTCTAGGGATCCCTCTAACTATGTCGTTAAGGGTTGTAGGTTGGGTTGCAATACTGGGTGTCCTACAGAACACACACCTACAACCCATCTATACTGTAGAAAAATGTATCCCTTTACATTTTCACACTTGTTTGGACCCTCCCTATTAAAATTTGGCTTCTTTATACCTTAATTGGTCCTATTTTTGAACCACAAGCCTTATTAAATGCATTTTTCTAAGGATAATTCCAACACTTAACAAATGACAAATCATAATCTAATGTTTGAGGTTATGTGTTCTAGATCTAGGGACTTGGGACTCCTACACCGCCTTGGGCATATGGGACCTTCCACCTAGGTCTTAGGACTTGATTTTAAATGTTGCATTTAACTTAACATTTCTTGGAGTTTGTTTCCCAAGTTTTAGCCACTAGGACTCATATGCCCAAACTGGTGTACAATTCCAACTTTAACCTAGATTATTTGAAATCAAATTCTTGGTGGGATTTTATTATCCTATATTTGATGTTGGCTTGTAGTGTTGTAATTTTGAGAAATTTGGCATAAACAAGTATAAATACAAGGTTATTTCACATAATTTCTCCTCAAAATTTTATGCAAGCATTCTTAAGGAAAGTTTATAATATCAAGAGCATTCACAAGAAAATCATCAAGCATTTGGAGAAACATTTTAATATTCAAGCATCATGTAAAAATTTTCATGCATCATGTGTGTTTTTGAGCTAACATTTGTGATGTAGGTTTCATGATTCAAGCAAGCATTCAAGAAAAATATTTAAGTATTCAATCAAGAGTCAAGATCCACATTCATGCTAGCCATTTCACACAAGTTTGCAGCCTTCATTTTAAGGGTTTAGTGAATTGCAATATTACATTTGTTCATTCATCATTCCTTCTTGCTATTTCATTTCAAGGTTTAATTACCAAAATGGGGTTTGACCAAGGAAAACCTCTATTCCCTAACAAATCAAAAAATTTCTCTCCTGATGTGTGATTACAGATCTAGGTGAATTGGAGCTTGAAGATCCTTTGAAGAAAAAGTTGCAAAAGTTTTCAAAATTTTCAAGAAGTTGTCATCTTCATGGATACTCACCTACAAATCAAAATTTAGACTTTTTAGACTTGAATATCAGACAAGATTTAAGTTACAAAAGATCTCTAGAGGCTACAAAATATTAGTCAAACCCTAATATTGCAACTAAATCTCCCCTCTGGGCATATGAGTCCTAGTACAACCATTTTTTTCTATTTTTTTGTAGATCCTTCTCATTCACTAGAAGATTCCAGATTCTGCACAGATTCCTATAGTAGGACTAACTATCCCAACTTGGCATATTAGTCCTTGTGCACTTCAAAAGGTAATTTTTTAGAGTCACAGATTGTTGGGGATGGCCACCAAACCAAGGAGCACCATCTACAAATAACACCTTCACAAATAGAGAGAAGTGCACAAGCTATTTCACCATAAAAATGAATAAAATGAGATATTTTACACAATGTACAAAGTGCCTTAAAAAGGAATAAAAGGTGGGTGTCAGGTGAGAAACCCAAGAGAACCATTTGTAAATAAGACCTTCACAAATATGAGAGAATCCCAGGGCTCTTTCACTGGGAGAATAGAAAATGTATTGAGATCTGATTATTTATATATTGTACAATGTGCCTTATAAAGGCAAGAAAAACAAGTAACGAGTAAACAACCACCCAGTACGGGAAAAAACTAATCAAAGTAATTTACCCTAAGATAAAAATTAAATACACTAACAAAGACCTTGTTTGGATTCCATCATTCTTCCAAGTACTTTTTTTGTTTCATTCCTATTTATCAATTTGACGTAATGCTTTCATGTCTTTAAATTTTCTAGGGTTTTGTGTATGAGTGTTTTCATTTTTCCTTTGAAGCTTCATTTTAATGGTGAGCCCATATTTAATCACACAAGGAAACCCCTCGACCATTCCTCAATCAAGTCACTTGGTTGAGGAATCCAAGTTCTATTGTGTGGTCTCACAACATGCACCAAAACTATAAGACTTGGGGACCCAAATGAAAATTAATGCTTATATGTCAAGTGTTGGTTAGCTAAAAGGGGATCACTGGAAGTTAAAGTTAAGAGGAAGTATTTTGGAGTAGTTTGTGATTCAAGTGTACCAAGTACTAGGAATTAGAGGGCCACAATGGTTGAAATATTAACACAAGATTTGGTAAGTTGTTTCGGTCCAGAAGTGAAGGTCCAAGAAGTGTGAAGGTTCTAATAATAATCAAGGTACGAGAATTAAATTCTAGTAAAGCCTAAAATTGTCAGGTACTGGGTATCAATGCATGTTTAAAATTAATTTTTTAAGTTTTCTAGGGGGTTCAAAAGGTCTGATAACCTCCCAAAAAGGATAATTACACAAGAATACATTTTTAAAGGCGTGATATTTGTGATTTTTTTTAAAATGATGATTTATTAATGATAGTTTTATTTTCATGAGAGTTTTATGAATGTCTTAAAAAAGGGGGATTAATATATAGAATTTTCATTTCCAGGAGAAATAAATTGTGATGCAGTATTTAGGTAGGACGATGAGGAAAATTTGGATCACGAGTAGTGGCATAGCTAGGTCAGGTGGTATGTTCTAGGATTCCATGCGAAGGAGGAGCTTGAGATATCAGAATACCAAGATACCTAGTATTATGCATGCGACAAAAGGGAGTACCTAAATCTAGGGAAATTCATCTCTAAGTGTATTTCGTCTGAGTCCAAAATTGAGCGTAGGAAAAAATGTCCACTTGATCATTTTGAATGTATGGGAAGTTCCTAGATATTGTTTGACAATCTACTTAGATCCAAGTCACTGTCTTGATCATTTTAAAGATGGAGATCCTGAATGATATTAAAGTACTGAAGAAGGTTGACATATGTTGACTTATTCAATAAAATTTCTTCGGTATGTGCAAGATCATCATGGAAAAAGCAGGCCCTTAAGTGGCAAAAAATTTAGAAAAATCATAATTAGGCAACTTGATGTAAAAATTTGAATAAGTTCTCTACATTAGTTAAAAAATATGTAATAATAGAATTTGTAGAAAATTGAATGTAGTTTCTAAACTATTAGGTTTTTTTAAAAAAAAAAAAATCTATTCGTGAAAATTTGAAATTTCAATGCAAGAGTACTTAAATTTTAGGGAAAAAATAAGTAGGTGTCCGGTCTGACCACCTAACCACAATAAAATGATAATATTTTTATAAAATTTTAGATATAAGTAGAGGACTCATGTCCCATGTGATGCATATTTTTGTAATTTTTTCCAAGTAAATATTTAACTATGATTTTTAATTAAAACTTTTAAAAATATAAAAACTCACATCTAACCACCTTAACTTGGTCAAAACTTCATGAAATTCAATTTTTTTTTTTAATCTAATATATGGGATAGAATGAAACATGTTTCATATTCAAAAAATGTGATACCATTTGAAATTATAAATGTTTTTCAATCAGCCTATCAATTGGGACTTTAGTCGTAATTCAAATAGAAATTGAATAATAATTATTTATTAAATTCAAAGTAAAGTATAATTTATATTGGTTGAAAGCTGAGAATCTCCTTTAAAAACCCTTTTCATTTCATTAATTTTGGGTATAAAAAAAGTTGTCAGCCACATACCCTACAAATAGCCATCATATTGCCACTTTTTGGCCCATCATGATCCTGTACATACCCTCCTGCTAGTTGTCATATTCCATGTGCCTTGTTGTGATTCATCACTTGGACTCTCTCTCATATTTTGGATGAATTTATTAAGTATCTTGTTTCTATAAAAGGTTGGGAGATGTTTCATTTTAAGTTAAGTTCAGAATTTGTGGATGTCAGAGAACCAAGTTTTGTTCTTTTCCCTATTTCATATTTCATTCCAGATTAAAAACTTGTATGTTTCATTAAAATTTAATAAATATCAAAGATAATTTTGAAGTTATTGCTTCATATGAAATCTTACATAGCCGATTGTTTGTTCCTATCAGACAAGACTGTGTGTTGTGCCATTTAAAGGTGCATACTAACACTATCTGGTGGAAAATAATCCCCCCTCTTTAAAATTTCATATCATCCTGTGCCTAGATGTGAATCAATATTGTGATGTATGGAATGGTTTGCTTTGGTTAGGTTATTTCTTGAGGCATGTGTGGATAATACCTAGGAGAAATTTTAACTTTTTCAATAATTTTTTATGCTTATTTTAGAATAGATGTTTAAATTTCAAAAAATATTTCAAAAAAGAGATGAATGCATGGAGTTTTATTGCAAATCTTTTGATTCCATGATATTATTGGATGCTTAAAGCTAAATCTACTTGGATTAATGCAAGCTATTTGAATTTCATGAAATGTTATTACAAATTTGTCGACTTCATGAAGTTGTTAAATGACCGGAATGAGATCATCTTTTTCTTATCTTTATGATTCCTTTGAAAAACTGAGACCAAAAAAGCATTTACCCCTTATGATTAACAACATAATCACAAAAAACCCTGATACAAACCTAATATGGTCAAGACCTGACATAAATGAGCCTTGGGGTTAAGCTAAGCTAGCCAAAGATTTAGGTTGTCTCGACCAATCTTTCAAGTAAAGATAGGTTCTCACAGTGTGTTTGTGATGATTTATCTACACTATTGGTGTGTGACTAACATCATCATTAACATGAACAGGTGCTAGAAGGAGGGATTTCTCTAGTCTCCTCCAGTTTTTATATAGAATCAGTATTACTTCTCTTGGTTTAGGGTTGGAAAGTTACTTGTAAGGTGAAAGTCTAGGCAAGCTAGTAATGGAAAGTAAAATGGATGCGGATAAACTCCAGAAAAATCTTAACCATAGGCTTTATCCTTTGAGTTTGTTCACCTTTGGTGGGGTTATCGAGTGTAGAATTCATGATACAACTAATCATTTTGAGATTGATTGTGAAATGTTTTTAACTAGGGTGTGTCTGGCCACTTATAATGTGATTCCATTAATGGAAGTGTCTTTAACAGCTAGAAGAAAGGAACCATTACTAGAAAGAAGTTTGAATTTTGAGAAAGTGCCTAACCCTAGTGAAATTGGAAATATTGGAAAATTAACTATTACATGAAATGGATCCACTAACTATAATTGTCATGATGAACTTCCTAAAAATTTGCAAGAAAAGAGGAAAAGACATCAAGACTTAGAAACAACGTGTCAAAAGCGTGAACGTGAAAATGATGAGTCATCGATCTTCCCACATGTGGAAGGTAACAACAAAGAGAAAAAGTGGAGAAAATGAGTGGGAGACATGTGCTTTTTTCCCCTAACCATGAATCCACAATCTAAAAGGGAAGAAATTCTTGATTTTATGCAAAACACAAAGTATCAAGTTTTTACTTTCTCTCTTTTTGATGATAGTGTAAATTGTGTTTTAAATGCTTGGTCTAATGAAATGAATAGTGATATTGAGATGATAGACTGGGAAAAGAATCAAAATAGATTTGAAGAGAAAGCAAATGAAGAAATGAGTGCAGTCATTCATGGAGTAGAATAGAGTGAAATAGAAAACCATGAACCAAGTCTGGAAGATTAAGGTGGAGTATGGAGAAACCAGCAAAGGTGTGTGTAATCAATCTTTAATGAGGTCATTTTCATACATATGGGCCAATTTTTTGGTAAGTACACATTTGAATTTATATTTTTTAAATGTAGAAAAGTTAAGATAATTCATTGTTATAGTAGGATACTTGAAATGTATTCAAGAAATTTTAAAGACAATCTTATTGTAATTCATACAAAAAACACCATGAAGATGGAATTCCAATGGTTGGGCGATCTATAGAAAGCACAAGGTCCGAATTCCCCAAAAAGTCAATCTGCACTATCATCTCCATAGATTGACAAAATTTAACAATAGAAAGGCCAAGGTCTAGAAGTGAGGCTACAAATTGTGAAGCCAATTCCGAGTTTAGATAGTATTATGCCTTGGAATCCACAAAAGTTTCTTCGAGGACTAGGCACAAGTTTGATTTGATAGTCGAAGTCCTAAGATATAAAACCTTATTCAACCTTTGGGTCGTAATTCGACCAAGGAAGCTATTCTGGCGGTGAATGCAAGTCAGGAAGATTGGAGTATCCATGGCCTAGAAGCAAGAAAGTACAAGTAGAGCAGAAAATTAGAAATAATTGAAGAAAGCTAAAAAAGAAGTGAAGAATTTGAAGGAGAAGAGAGAATTTATAGAAATCCATGAGAAATCTACAATACACGGTTTCCTAGATAGAAATTTTTGGAAATGCAAGTTGAAGTGGCAACAAGACACTTTTCTCCAGAGTTAAATGTTAAATCAAATAAATTTTTCACATAATTGGTGGCCATTGCTTTGAATTTTTATAGTATGAATGTCACAATATCAAGAAAATTGAAAATTTCAAAATTTAATGCCAGTCATTTCAGCGTATTTTATCAAGTTGTATTAATCATGAAGATGACTATGTGTGCATTATAGAAAGGAAAATTAAGTTGGAGAGGTGGCACACATCGGCAAGTGGAGAAATTAAAGGAAATAATAAGTTTGTGTTAAAGTGTTTGAATCAAATGCAGAGTATTATGATCAGACTTAAAAGTATAATCATGATAACTCTGATGCATTAATGTTAGTGCAGCACCATCAAATCAAAAGTGCTAACCAAGTTTATTCTAGCAATTTCCATAAAATTAAATTGGAAGGGTGGTAACTAGTGTTTCTAAATTTAGAATTATTTTGGTGATTGAATTACTTGCTACTAAATTTTAACTTATGCATATTTTTTGATAGATAGCAAATTGCAATTAGCTAGAATTTGGCATAAGAATGGTAAAATTTAGCTAGAATTGGTGAAAATGTGAAGGGATTTGCATTGAATGAAAAATCAAAAGGTAACCTTTGCTACCACTATAATTCCCAACCTAATAGTAGGCTTCATTGCCTACAAGTTGAAGAAAATGGACTTACAAAGAAATATCAAAAGAAAAAAAAAGAAAAAAAATATCAAACAAATATCAAAAGAGAAAATTCAACTCTTTAGGCTATTCAAATATCTCTACCGAGGCTATGGATGTCTGGCTAGTAGTAGAGATATGTTTAGGGGAATTACAAAGATAACCTTGCCATGGCTATGGATGCCTGATCGGTAGCAAGGCTCTATCCAAGGTTGGCTTTGGAGGATTACCAAATTATGTAGTTCAATGTCAATGAACTAGTTTTTCACTAAGTTCCAAAGATTGGAAATAATCAAAGCACACATTGATAATTTCTACAGAAATTTATAATCTTTATGCCATAATTCAAGTAAAGGTAAGGATTTATTTTCTTTTATAAGGAAAAGAAAGTTTTGAAGGGACCTTGAAACCCTAAAAAATGAAAGGAAGTTGCTAAAGAGAAATAAACATAAGCACCAACATCCCAAAAAAGTCAAAAATGTTGAAAAAAGATAACACTAGATAAACCATCAACAAACCAACAACAAAACATTAGCTCAGAAGGTTGAAACACCTAAAAATACAAGTTATCAAGAGGCTTAGTCAATTCCAAATTAGTAGAGATAACCTTGCCATGCATCTCTATCACATCCTCAAGATCCTAGAATGAGATAGCCGCCCTTTTCTTAGTCTTGATCCTTGCATGTAGGCATGGACCAACATCCACATTCTTCTCCATGCATAGACCAATATCCACATCCTTCTCAGCCACATTGATATAGTTAATCTCAACAATAGCCTCCTCATTATCACCTCAGTTCAAGCTCTTACTAGTCCAATTGATAGATTTCTCATTCAATAAAGACAAGCCCTATGCACCAGACTTTAGGGAATAATTGCTTATTCGAACCACAACTTGTAATTCATTACTAATCTTGTTCATTCTATCCTCCAAAGCCACAACCCACTCCTCATTCATCCTATGAATCATATTTTCCAAGGAAGTAAACCTCTCATAATTATTTCCAAGTTTACCAGCATCCATAGTTAACTTATCAAGGATCACATTCATGGTTTTGACCCTATCTCTCATCAACTATTCCCTTTGATTACAATTCACCAAAGCCACACAGTGTATCCTACCAATCTTTTTGCCTGGTATTAAGGTTCTTAACATCTAAAATGAGCCATTTCACAAGAGAGAGAAGGTTTCTAGTGCCATCCTCCATCATTCTACAAAAAAGATCCATATTGATCTCATCCCAAATGATTAGTACTATAGTAGCAACATCAACATTCTCATGGAGTTCCTTCTAATCCACACCCTTTCCCTCCAAATCATCCTCCATAGGAGAGTAATCAACATCAATTACCTCAAATTTCACCCTATATTTCTTAGAGATATTGGCTGACTTCACCAACACTTCAAGTTTTTGAGCCTTGACTTCCACCTGCTTAACCTACTCATCACTCTTACAATTAGGGGTCTCCAAACCACCATGGATAGGAAGAGCCATCCTAGAATTCACAAAGCCCTCCCCTTCCATAACATTATCCACCATTTCCTTCTCATTACTCTCCTAAACATTCCCCTGAAACCCCTTGACACAAGGAAGAGGAGTCTCCTCTGCCATATCCTACTCATTTCCCTCCTAAACATTCCCCTGAAACCCCTTGACACAACGAAGAGGGGTCTCCTCCAATCCTTTCATTCTAGCTTTCCCTGACTTAAGATCACACTTCTCCTTCTTAGGGACACCTTTCTTCCACTTCAAAGTCTTTTTAATAGAAGGACCAACAACCTCCTTCATTTAAATATTAGTCTTGTAGCCCTTCAACTAGGATCTAGAGGACTCCAAATCATCCTCCGAGTTCCCCTCAAACTCCAACAACTCCTCATCATCAAAATTTTCCTCCTCATAGTCACTATCCCACTCCTCCACCGACCTAATAGTGTCATAACCATACTTAATGTCCTCCTTTTTACTAGCAGAAGAGAGCTTAGGAATCTTAGGTAACACCTTTAGTTTAATGTGGTCAATTATAAGTTTCATAAGGCCTTCATGAAGAATTCCCTTACTGGGGTTCTTTCTATGAGCATCAATATTGGTTTCCATAGAAATAGGAAAGTAATAGGGGAAGAAAACTAAAATGTTGTGATGGAAATGATTAAGCAACATAAAATCATAGGCATAAATCATAGAGTACTGTCCCTCTAATGTGAAGAATTTCATAATTGCAAGGGAAACATATCTCCAGAGAGGTTTGATTGATTTTTGATCATATCCTCCAGTACCAATGTACCTCAGCCTCTGCTATTCCTTTCCTTTGAATAAGTTAGCTAAGGAAGTCTTAGATGCAACGTGGTCCCTAAAAAACTTCTTTCCCGTAGTAGATAGACTAGTAATGTTAGCAATGAACTCCTTGGTGATGTTGACCTCCACACCTTGGCAGCGAAGAAATATGTTATTCCAACCATTCACAAAGGCCTCTGTAACCTCCAAATTAGAACCATGAAGACTTAGCATATGGGGGAAAACACCCCTCTTCTCCAAGTATTCCCAAATGGTCTCATTCTCACTGAATTCTCCACAAGAAAGTGGGTCAACTTTGTAGCGATTCCCTCCCATAACCACCTGAAACATCTTACTCACAGCCTTCATCTTGTTCCTATACATAGAAGGGATTAAACAAACAATCCAAAAGAAAACCCAAATAACACCCATAATATGTGTAAGCCTGACACCCCCAATACATCCAACCATAAAATCCCAAACCATGATCTCATAATCAAAAAATATGCAATGATTAAATGAGCAAGATTTGAACTCAAAGTTCAAAAACCATAGGAATAGGAAATAACTTATCTCTGTATGTATCCGCATCCATGACATGACATTTGGTTATTATTAGAAATAAAATGAATATTAAATGGAATGGCATCATAAGAATACCAATATTTATGAGCCATTACACCCAATTTTGTGAACCCATCAGCAAGAGAGTTAGCCTCCTAAAAAACATGAGTAATTTTACTATGAACAAAAGAATCAATAATTAAAATGAAATCTTCAATCAAATGAGTAATGGACCAATATGGTGGACTTATCTTAAGGAGACAATTTATGATATTGAGGGATTCCCCTTCTAACCAAAGCCTAGTCATCGAAGCTTCTTTAGCAAGTGAAAGGCCATGTTAGGTTGTTGCTGCCTCTACATAGTGGTTTTTATGGATTCCCAAAGGGAGTGCCACCACAAATACAAACCTACCATTCTCATCACGTAACACTCCCCCACAACTAGCAAGACGTAGATTCCCCTTAGTAGAACCATCAAAGTTAACTTTGAACCATTCCTGAGGTGTGCTTTCCACCAAACTCCCTCCCTAGCAGCCTTAATCTTCTTCACTAGGATAGAAAGATCACAAGAGAGATTCCATCAATTCCCCACCATCAAATCATACTTAGAAACCACTACTTTGGGGCCCAAAGAAAGAAGCACTAAACATTCAAAAAGAAAATTTTCCTTTATAACCTCTCCTTTATAACCTCACAGATTTTGAAAGCAAGCCTTGAGGGACGAAGCTCCAATTGATGAAACACGTGGTTATTTTGTTCCATCCAAAATCCTCAAGCCACATGTGGAAAAATAAGAGACCATAACATAGAGAGAGTCAAATTTGATAAGGTGCCACCCAGTAAAACCAAATATCTGAGATAGAAGCAGGGAAAACCCACGATAAGTTCCACCTCTGAAAAATATGCACCCAAATATCCCAAGTGAAACTTCAACCAACCAGAAGATGGAAAACATCCTCAATAGCCTATTTGTACAAAAAACATCTATTGGGAAACACAATACCCCTTCTCAAGATATTTTTGAGGGTCAAGATTTTATCTTGACAAAGGAGCCAAGAAAAGATATTGATTTTAGGAAAAAGCATTGGGTTCCAAAAATGTGACCAAAAGGAAGAAGGACCCCAAATTTGGTTTTGAAAAGAAAAGGCCGAAGACATCAAAAACTAGCCATTAGTATTAAACCTCCACACCACATAGTCAACTAGGGAAGAGGCTGGGATGTGAATCATGGATAAGAATTGATACAGAGGTTCAAGGTCCATGTTAACCAAATCAAGTCTAATCCATTTACATTCAAAGATATAATCAGAAACAAGCAGGCCCCGTTCCCTTATACAAATATCTTTGAAAGGGGCTGCCTAAGGTTCATCCTTCAATGGATGCCCAATCCACAAGTCATCCCAAAACAAAATCCTCCTACCATTCCAAAAAACCCAGCGCAAACCAGTAGCAACAATAGGATGGGATTTCAACATGAAATTCCAAAGGGATGAACTTGAAGGAGGAAAAAAATCCTCCCTCAAAAGGTCTCTAAACTTATCCATACCCCTCAAATACTTTGAAGAAAAGATAGAAGTACATTCCTTGCCACCAAAAGTAGAGTCCACAACTATTTAACAATAAGGGCAACATTGAATTCTTTTAATTTACGGAGGCCTAACCCCCCTTGAAATTGGACCTGCAAATTTCCTCCCAAGAAACAAAGTGCAACCACTTGTTCTCCTCAACTCTATACCAAAGAAATATTTTTTGGATGCTCTCAATCTTCTCCTAGAACCTCCTAGGAATCTAGAAAAGGTTTAAAGCATAGATCAAAATATTTTACAAGGTATACTTGATTAACTAAATTTTCCCATCTTGGTTGAGAAGAGAACCCTTCAACCAACAAGTTTCAAATTAAAATTTTCAATAATACCACTCCAAAAGGAATTCAAAACCACATTAGAA
>VDFB02382169.1:0-77197 GCA_007258455.2 Sequoia sempervirens
TACAGAGTTATCATTATCAAACTTATCAATAAAAGATCCTTTTCCTCTCTACTCTAGATGTATAGCTTGGACACAAACTTCATCCAAATTGCTAGGGTTCAAGACCAAAATAGAATGTCTGAGATATGAGTGAAGACCTCCTATGTACTTTTACAAACTATCCTGGGTGTACAAAGGTACATTTAATGCAATAGCCTTCTTTCTGAATTCATGGGTGTACTCTTGGATAGTTTGACCCTTCCCTTGTTTGAACACTTGCCAATTCATCATTAATTGTTGCATGTGACCTAAGGGATATAATTGCTTTTTAAGAGCACTAACAAATTCTGACCAAGACAAAATGACTCTACCATGCTGTGAAATTTCTGCTCTAGTCCTACTCTCCCACCAAGTAAGAGCTGAACCTCCCAACCAAAGAGTGGCTAACTGGATCCTAGAAGCATCATTAAAGAGATTTTGAACTCTACAATAAACTTCTACTTGCTGAATCCAATCATCTAGTTTTTCAACATCTAATTCACCACAATACTTAGGTAGTTCAAACTTAACATCCAATTTAATCTGAGGCTTATTTACACCCTTAAAAGGATTACCAGAAAGAGAATGTGTAGAAGAAGAGGGAGAAGGATGAGAAGAAGGAGGAGTAGACGGAGGAGATTTTGGGGGTTCATCACCACCTCCTGATTGCTTCTTCTTGCTTTTACTGTCTCCATGATCTTCTTCACATTTTAGGTGTTCTTCCCTTTCTTTTAGTAGCATCTCCAATATGCCAGAAAGCTCTTCAAAACTCTTGCTCACTGAGTTCCTCAAGTACCTCCATTCTAGACACAGACATCTCTGGAAAAGTTCTTCATTTCCCGATCTAAGGATTATATTCCTCAAGCTTGCCTTTGCCCTTCTGAATCCTGGATCTTGTTAGCATTCAAACCAACTGCAATATTAGTCACCCAAAAGCTCTGATACCACTTGATATGTATAGACTAATTGCGAATCTGAATGCTTAATTATAACAACTTAAAGGAAATACAATTCATGCATACATTATAGAAATTATGCATAAAAATTGAAAACTTAAGGTGAAAATCAAGAACATGAGAGAGGAGAGAAGAAGTGCAAACAATTTGATAACGGAGTTCGCCACAATTGTGACTACGTCTCCAAGGTCCGCTCCAATAGAGTGAGACCGATCCTGGATTAGTCTCCAAAAAAGATTACAAATGCACCAAGACCATTCCTTCTAGCACTTCGGCAGCATAACAATACTCCGTCGCACGAAAATGGCTCAAAAAACTCCACAAGAAAATCTCCCTGTTTCTCCAACACCTAGTCTTGAAAAATCTCCATGAATAAAACTCACACCTAAACCCCCTTTTATACATAAATTTTGCATATGGGGTTAAAACCACCATAATAAATAAAATAAAAATTTAACCCCCTCCTTTGGCTTTTATAATTATAAGCCTTACAAAAAAACACTACCCGTTTATATAAAACCAATAACTTCCCCATTTAAAAATAAAAACATTAAACAACCCCTTAATAAAACATTTGGAATTTGTTTTTTAATCCCTTGTCTTATTATATTCACGGGCTATTTGAGTTTATTCATTTATTAAAGGGGTTAATATTTTTTTTGTTTTATGAGATTTTGTTTTAATCCCACCAAATCCACTAATCCCACAAAATCCAATCCCACCAAATCCTCTTGGGATCCCACAAAATCCGATGGATTTTTTGTGAGATAAAATAAGCCTCCACACTTTATTTTCAAAAATAAAGAATGGTACGTGAATTTTTTTTGTGAGATTTTTCCACATCACCTGAAATTCCATGTCACCATCTAGTCAACTGCCATGTCACATGTTGACATCATGCTGATGTCACCAGCTGTACCACCAAGTCAACTGAACTTTGACTACCAATATCTCGAGCATACGGTGTCAGATTTTGATGAAACGAACATTGCCAGAATCATCTCGACGAGCCCTTCAACTTGATGCCACTTCTGTCAATTTTTTAGATGATCATTTTTTCGCCTTCTGGATGCCCCTAATTGTAGTTTGACCAAAAGTTTGACTGGCCGTAACTTGAGCAAACAGACTCCTTTTCACTCAGTTCAAGTTGCGCTGGAATCAGGACATTGAGATCTTTCTAATGGTGTTGTAATTTGAAGTATCGGAGGAACTTTAATTTTCACTGAAAAATATCCCCCAGATCAATTAGTCACATTTTTATCATTTAATCATATTCTTTGACTTTATATGAAACTTTTGATGGTGGAGTTTTCTTTCTCAATCTCTAATCCTTGTTGCATAGCTTTATTAATTTCACAAAATTCCAACAAATGAACATTGTGCTTAATTTGGTCATTAATTCCATTGATGAACAATTATAGTGTTTGATTAAGGTGTCACCTTGTGAGCTCAAATCACCAATCTCATATACTTAGCATTATATTCAACTATAGACCTCTTAATTATTTTAAATATGTCAGTTGGGTAAAATAGATTCAACTCCAAAGTTTCTTATAGATGGTTGTTAATTCATTACTAAAGTATTTTCAACCAAGAATTTTCCCTTGCTTGTCACTCATCCTTCATTGGTACCATTGATAAGGTCATGATTTTAAATATAGTGAGGTTATTTCAACCATTGCACTATATGGTATATTATGAAGTTTAAAGAATTATTCCATGAGACTTATCCATGAAATTATATTTGTACCCTTAGACCTATGGATGTCTATTTTTGGTAGGTTCAATTTTGGACCTTTACAAGGTTTCTCTATCCCTTGATTTTGTTTGTTAGGTTATACCTACCTTGGTGGATTTTTTGAGGTTTTAATTAAGATAATATTTCCTTTGTAAACCTATCTAAATCCTCATTTAAATATGTTACAAATGGATCAAATAATTTATCCTTATTAAAATGTGCCACTATTTCATGTCCTAGTGGAATGTTTCCCTAGATTTTAGGTTTTCAACAATAAAGAGCATCATTGGAATCAATATTTATTTAAAAGTCCTTTAATCCTAAAGATGACATGGCTTCTAATGTTTTTAATTTATTTTAAATACTAGGTTTATTTTTATTATATAAGGGAGGATAATATTCAATGCAAGTTGTAACCGTAAAATATTAGAACATGGACTATAATTGAATTTGATGTTCATCTTTTTGACCAAACTTTGATCACTAAATTATGAAATTATTATTATTATTTATCAAAATTTACAAATAAATAACTCTACCTAATTTTGTAACATCTTTCCAAACATGTCAAATATTTCTAAAAATTATGGCCTATAGATTAGAATTATAAAACATTTTGACTTAACTTTGACCACTTAATTATGAAATGTATTTTTTCTATACTAGTAATTTACAAAAAGTAGACCCAATCTAAGTTTTCTTTCAACTTCCTAAATCTCTAAGGGAAGACTAAAAAATTCTAATTCAAACCTTTATTGAAACTATCCTTTTGTGGATTGAAGCCAAAATCGTCTATTTAAGGAGAAGGAAAGATTTACCAAGGAACTAAGGATTGCTTAAAAGGAAAATGGCATATTCAATATTAAGGGAAAAAGAGATGAAGAATAAAACTTTAGCTATGGAAACAATCACTGAAGAACCTTTTGTCTTTCATCTCCTATTTTTCTAATCCATAGAAATATAGCTATTTAGCCAATTCCTATGAACTTATTGATCAAATTATTCTCCATACATGTAGAGGTTTTTTTATAATCTAGTCTAGGAATTTAATAGTAAAAATTAATTTTTCAACCAAAGTAGAGAGATCCTTAATACATGGGATCTTTAGGTGCAATCCCTTCCCACAAGAACTTAGCTCAATAAATTTTGACCACCAACTAGAGGCCCCTTTTATGGCCTATAACTTACCTTTGGACCCATTCCACCAACCAAAAGATCACAATTTTTTTGCATCAAGATCATCTATATCCCCCTAATATTCTAGGATCTATGAGCAAAACAAGCCTTCCCACCCAATCCTAGGTTCAAAATTTTCATTAGTTAGCAAACCCACTATGTTCCAATTTTCTTTTGAGTGTACATGTGTTTAGGTTTTTTTACAATTTGAATTTCATTTTTTAATATGTACATTGTAATACTATAAATTTACAATTACATAGAAATAATCAAGAAGGGATAGACTATAACAAGAGGCTTGTTAATTCATTAATAAATATTAATTTCAACTAAACATTTTCCCTTGTTTGTCACTTGTTCTTCATCAAGACCATTGATAAGCTCATAATATTAAAGATAGTGAGGTAAAGTCAACCATTGCACTATTTGTTATATTGTGAAATTTTAAATTATTATTTCATGAGACTTATCCATGAAATTATATTTCTATCGTCAAACCTATGGAAGTCTATTCTTGGTAGGTTCAATTTTGGACCTTGAAAAGGTTTCCCTATCTATTGATTTTGTTTATTAGGTTGTACCCACCTTTGTGGCTTTTTTAGGGCTTTAAAATTCATACAATATTTCCTTTTTAAACCTATTTAAACCCTCATTTAAAAATGTTACAAATAGGTTAAATAATTTCTCCTTATTAAAATATACCACTATTTCATGTCATAGTGGAATATTACCCTAGATTTTAGGTGTTCAATAATAGAGGCATTGGAATCAATATCTAGATAAAAGTCCTCTAATCCTAAAAAAGATGTCTTGTAATGTGTTTTTATTTTGAATTCCAAGTTTGTTTTTATTATGTAAGGGAAGACAGTGTCTAGTGCAAGTTGTAACCATAAAATTTTAGAACGTGGGCTATGACTAAATTTGATGTTCATTTTTTAAACCAAAATTTGATCACTAAAGTATGAAATTATTATTTGTTTAATCAAAACTTATAAATAACTCTACCTAATTTTGTAACATCTTTCAAAAATGTAATTTTTTTAAAAAAATTGTGGCCTATTGAATGGAATTATAGCCTATTTTGACCTAACTTTGACCACTAAGTTATGAAATCTATTTTTTTCTCTAATAATTATTTATAGAGAACATACATAATCTAAGTTTTCCTTCAGCTTCCCAAAACTCAAAGGAAAGATCAAAAATATTAACCAAAATAAAACCTTCATTAATATTATCCTTTATAGGATGAAGCCACATTCCATTATTTAAGGAGAAGGAAATATTTACCAAGGAACCAAGGAATACTTGACAAGATGATGGTGTAGTCCTTATTAAAATAAAAAGAGAGGAGGAAGTGTTGTCACTTGGATATGCACCCTTGTAGAATTGTCAACTCAATTATCTAGTAAAACATAAGAAGACCTCTCAAAATGTGGGCTTTAATAGTTAGAGATAAACCTCCAAAGAGGGTTGATTCCCTTGGTACTCAACCTAATTTAACCTATGCTCCTACTTATTGTTGAGAAAATATATGGGAAGTGGCGTGAAATGAAATTTGAATGTCAATTGGGTGAATGCACCAAACTTTTTTGAGATCTATACTTATTATTGACACACAATTTTCTCAATCAATGAGATATACTATGCATAAATCAGGGTTTTCTATCTTATTTATGCATGAGTGTTTCATAAGAAGGTTATAACTCAATAGTATTAGGAAGGAAATCAAATGTTTTCACAATAAAAGGTTGTTTGAATCAATGACACAACTTATAACCTACATAGAATACATAAATTTCACTATGGAGGTGCTAGAGAATGAGACATAAAATTCAAGGACTAAGTATAACATCACAAAAATTATATCAATCATTCATTATTACACACAAGATACATATTAGAGAAGGAAACACCACTTTGTTTATTGATAAAAGGTGCAAAAACTACATACAAGTTTTCTATAACACACTTTTCTTAAACAAACAATCTCTTAACAATATTGATTTGTAGAAAAATGGTTGAGTTATAATACTAACTTCAAAGTTGGAAAGAACACTTTTCTTGAGTTACAATGCATAGTTTTACTAAAAAGAACCCCAAATTGGTTACAATGTATAGCAAAAACCTTCAAATAATTGTTTTTGAGTTTATAATAAATAAGTCCCAAAAATAAGATAGAACTAATTGAAATATAACCTTAGGCCACCCTTTATGTTTTCTAACAACTTCCAAAACATTAGGAACATGTTATGAGGATAAAATGACAATTTTTTACTTTAGTTTGTTGGGTCAAACCTCTAGGGAACCTAGTTGACTTGTCCTTGTTTTTTAGCTCCTTAAAGTGCTCTATGATGTTGGTTGAATGAAGAATCCTTACTTCCTTTGACCTCCATTTATGATGCCCCTAAGAAGACTCCTAGATGCTTTGAGTTTCATTAAATTGGGTCAAATTACCACCTATATTCCCTCATTTTTTTGTACAAATAATTAAACTATCCTAGATACTCTCCAATGTTCAACAATTGGCCATTAATTCTACTAAACTATTACAACCTCCATCATCATGCTTATAAGACATGTGGGGAAGATTTTGAAATGGTTAGAAGCTTCCTAGGGCATGCAAGATCTTCAAGGGAAATAAAATGACACATTTTTCATTTATGAAGGCTTCTTTAGCTTTGCATTCTCACAAACATCAATCACTATTATCTTTCCTTGCTCTTTTGACCTAAAAATATGTCCTTGTCTCTCTTTCTCTATCATTTATGTTTGACTTCATGATATCTCTTATCTCTTTATGTTGGATTTGTCACATTCCTTCTTCACATGGTTATAAGGGTATCATCCTATGTCATAAGATCATTCATGTTCCTTACAAATACATGAAATGTCCTCTTCACTATAATCTTTTACCTACAATATTTTACGCCTTTGATCTCACTTTTCTACACATCTTGTGCTATTGTTCATCGTTATGCTAGTCGATAATAGTATCACACATCTCTGTCACTCTTTGTTTTCCTTTAGCATGTCTTGTTTTATATCTATTAATAGTATTTTACACCTCTATTCATTATCTTGGGACTATTTTATTATGACAACTTTTTTGTCACTTCAATTCACTATCTTCTTAGCTTGATTAGGACTATTCAATTGTTCATCTTCATGGTAGACTATCTTGAACTTTATTATTGTGAACAATACTTTTGAAAAGTTTTGTATCACTATTGTTTCCTCCCCTTTCTATAATATTTCATAGGGTAACTTATCTAATCAATTCTTGGAGACTACCCCTTTGCACTATGAACCAAATTCTTACCAAGCACAAACTAGTGTAATCTAATTATCTTTGCTATACTCATGTCTCCTACATTTAGATCCTTTTTCTTTCATGTATATTTTTTGATAAGTTTTTTGATAGGAATTGATATCCTCCCTAGAGCTTGTAAGACCATTCCCTTTCCCCTGTTATCCCTAGAAATGAAACACAATCTCAAAACAATGAATATTAATACAAAAAAGCATAGTGCATATTATGTTTATCACAAAATTTTTTATACAAAATAGTGATGAACCCTTTTCAACTTTAAAAGATACTTTATTTTTTCTCACCTTGGATAGAGATAATGACACTAACAATAGGAAATACATTTTTTGCAAGAGATTTAAAAACTTCGATAGTAGTAAGGACTTCATCCAACATTTGTGCTTTATCATCCATATATCTACTACACTGTCTTTTGTCTTAGTGATTGTTACACCTTCCTTGTTAACAAATCTTATTATCATCCTTTAGCCTTTTAGCTCCTCCATGGGACTTTGTCAATTGGATTTTAATTTAGCATTATCTTTATTCCTTCCAAAGACTTGAGGTGATTTTATTCTACTCATTTAACTAATTATTTGTCCTCTTTGTTTTCATTAGTTGCCTTGTATTCCCCTTCATTTCTTTGACAATCTTCCCTATCACTGTATTCTAGTCTATGAACTGGTGTGTTTTCAACTTAGGATATTTCTTTATCACCTAAGACATAATATTTCAACCACTTTCTTAGGTCACTTTCACCATTCATAGACTATGTTTATCTTCAAACTATCCATGGTTATCAAGACTTCCGTGTTATAACTACCTAGTCACATGAGGTTTATTTCCATATCAATGATCTCTACTATCTTGTTTTGTCCATTGTTCATCTAAGTGTCCTTTATTGCATGTTCTCAAATAATGACCTCATTGTTTTATCTTTGTACATTTTTTCTTGCCACTATGTCTTCATAATCCTCTATCAATTAGAAAAAAATTGTTACCTTTACAAACCCCTTTGCTTGAATGGCATTCCTTTTTAGTGTTATTGTCTTGGTTTCCAAGGTCCTCTTTTCTCGATTCTCAAGACTTATTCGTATGGTTATTTTATTTTTTATTGGACTTTGTCTTCTTCCAATTTCCTATCATCAATCTTGACTATGACAATCATGAAATCTCACTTGTCAATTATTACTTCATGGTGGACTGTAACAGACCCTAACAAAAGAAAATGTGATCTTGATTTATTCCTACAAACTTTATTGTTGAATCCTCATAGTTATCAACCCATTTAGTCAACTATATACAATCCTCTTTAACCTCATTCTTTAGTACATATCAGTGATGAACTCCTTCAAATTCTAATAGAGATCTTCATTGTCTTTTCACTATGCATAGATGATATATTAGGGTTTATCATTATTTTTTGGTTTTTTTACCCCTTGGACTGTCATTCCGTAGCTCCATTCCTTGTCATTTTCATGATAGACTCTTACCTATGTGTCTTCCATTACTAGGATCTTTGTGAAGAATCCTGCAACCTCTATATAGTCTCTTATTACTTGTCTTGCCTTTCACTATCGTTTTGCTATCTTTTATTATCTTTGTCATGTGATTGTCTTTCTTATTAATTTTTTCTATCATTGTAACCTCAAGTATGCCTTATCAGTGAGTCCTCATAGTTAGTAATCCCTTTAGTCAACTCTACACAACCCTCTTTAACCTCATTCTTTACTACATACCAGTGATGAACTCCTTCAAATTATAATGTAAAGATCTTTAACATCTTTTCACTATGAATAGATTATATATTAGACTATATCTTTTACCCCTTAGACTGTCATTCCCTAGCTTCATTCCTTGTCATTTTCATGATAGACTCTTACCTTTGTGTCTTATATTAATAGGATCTTTGTGAAGAATCCTACAACCTATATATTCCCTTATTACACTTACCTGTCATGCATTTCATTATCATTTTTCTCTTTTATTATGTGTCCTATGAGTATCTTTCTTATTCACTTTTCTATCATTGCAACCTCAAGTATTCCTTATAGTGATTTATCATAACATCATCGTGCTTTCATTGATATAACTAACACCATAGGAATTGACATTAATACAATAAATTGAAGGAAACCCAAAAACCCCTAGCCTTGTTGCTATACTAAATAAGGGTTCAATAGGATATACATGATGGAAAATATTCATGGCTTCACCACAAAGTTTATCTATTGTCATGGGTATTGTCTATAAATTTCTCATTCAAATCAATTGGGTAATACATGTTGTCCATATCTAGGCACAAACCCAAGATAAAACCCTACTTCCTATGATAAATACCTTATGAAAGTTCTCAAGTATGCATCCCTTCAACTTTTACAATAGAAGATAATCATTCAAATGCAACAGACACCAATGGATTTAACAATTTTTTTTCTTATGACAGCGAGAGGGTTTCAACAAAGAAGAAAAAACTATCCCATTCATTGAACTCCACATGCATGCCCTTGCATGAAAGGAATATGATGATATATAATGACCATACAACCATTTCACACACCATCCCTTGTCATGAATGATTTTATACATGAAATTTCCCTACAATAAGATTTTAAGGCATTAAAATTGAAAATAACAGTAAGAAGAGACATTGTATGCACTTTTCATGATAGAATTTGAATGTAAAAGCATTGCAACCAACACAAACCTCCTTGTGGCACCCTATTGAAGCTTGATGATAGCCCTGGTTGTGCCATAAAAATTTTCATGCTCAAGTGAAGAACAAAAGATGATAAGAAACCTTAAAATGCTCAACCTCTCCTAATGAAAATAAAATTTTCATTAAATACCTCCCTCTAAAAGCTCATGCACGTAGGTTTTTGACCAAGTGAAGTCTTTTTTGACAAGGTCATAGTATTTTAAAAAATTTAACATATATTATAAATCCCTTTTAAAAGTGAATACATGACTTATAACTTTGAATTTGGACAAAACATCTTGTTATTTAATATTACTTTTGGGAACATTGATTTTTTTCGCAAGTGCTAGGACTAGACTCAAGATTTATTGAAACTTTGAGAACATGTTGTTAAAGGCTATTTAGGCCATAGAGTAGAAATAGGCTAATAAGAAGAAATCTTTATACATGACAACAATCTATGAATAACCTTTTGGCATTCATCTCCTATTTTTCTAATCCCTCGAAACATCAATATTTGAGAAACTCCCCATGATTATTTTGATCAGAGCGTTCTCCATACATAAAGAGGTTTTTTATAAGCTTATCTAGTACTTTCAAAGTAAAAGAAAAAATCTCAACCAAAGGAGAGAGATATTCAACACATGGGATCTCTAAGTGCAAGCGCTTCCCCACAAACACTCCATAAGGAATGTTGACTACTAGCTAAATAGAGGCCCCTTTTGTGGGCTACAACCTACCTTTTCACACCTCAATGTGGGGATAGTGAAGGACCCATTCCACCAACTAGAAGATCATAAATGTTTGCATCACAATCATCTAGATCTCCCTAAGCTTCTAGCATCTATGAGAAAAGCAAGCTTTCCCATCCTATCCCAGGTTTGAAATTTCTACCAGTTGACAAACCCACCATGTTCCAATGTTCTTTTGAGTGTTCATGTGTTTGGGCATTTTTTTATAATTCAAATTTATTTTTTTTACACATTCATTGCAAAAGTATAAATTTACAATTACAAAGAAATAATCAAGAAGGGATGGACTATAACTTGTAAGTAATATTTTCATTACTAAGCATGCCATTTCTTGTATTTATTAAATGTTGGGTTGCTAAATTAAATTGAACTACACATTGATTTATTTATTTATTTTCTATAGAAAGTTGGGAGATTTTTATTTATTTAATTATTATTTTTATATTAGATATAGAGAAATATTTATGTATACAAATAAATTTCTTAAAAAATATTTTTTTAATATACATTTTATTGAGCATTGTTAGTTTGACACTTTGAATAATATCAATGAATTTGTATCCAAATTTGATGTTAGCAATTACAAAAAGGAGTTATAATCTTCTTTTGATTTTTTGAGTTGTGAGGGTTTCAAGGTTAAATATGCATGATGAGTCTTTAGTGACCTAGGAAATTTGCACATAAGCTATCATCATATGATGAAGTTATCAATTGCAAATTGGTCTTAGTATTCCTAAAGTAAAATTTCTTGTGAAGAGAGATTTTAAAATAAAATGTCAGCAAAGATGTTAGAAAATAAAGGTTAGGTTTGGATATATTGAATTCATCAATGGAAGTATCTAGAAATGAACTTGAAGCAAATGAAGTTAGAGTTAATGATATAACTCCATAACCCTCAAAATTCACCTACAAACAAGTATCCTTGATGCAGGAGCATTCATGGCTCAGTGCAATCCTGTGTCAACTTGAAGGTTTTATTTTTGAATTTTTGAATTTTGGTGTGTTGGATTTCATGTTTGTTTATTGAAATTCATATTTTGGGGTAAAATTAAATATCTTGTAATGTGGGGAAAATTTGAATTTGAAATTTATTTCAATTTGGGTCAAATTGATGAAGGGGAATCATGGAGAATATGCTTTAAAATTGAAAAAGCAGAAAAAAGCAATTTATGGTGTTGATTTATTAGAGCCATTAAAGCCATTTGTAACTCATATTTAAATTTCTATAGCTCCTAAAAAATAGGAACCCAGGAGGTGGGTGCCCAAGTTGTGGATTCTGCAGTTTTGCTTTATTTGGGAAAGCATTAAAGTCATTTAAAATCCATATTCTATTTTGGCTAAGTTTGGAAGATTTAAAACAAATATTTTATGCATATTTGTTTTTTTAATTGAATTTTATTTACTTCCTGGAGGTGGAGGTGTTGATTTTCTTAGGGGGTTTTGGAATGCAAGCCAAATGTGAATGAAATGCATTGGAAATGCCATTCCATGAAAGCATGAGAAGATAAAAGTGAATTTCCTTCATTTTGAGTGATTTTTTCACAGGGAAAACACAAGAAGAGAGGAGGAGTTCATGGCTTACCTCCAAGAGAGGATTTTATGATTTTTTTGCAGATTTGAAAGTGTTTTTGCAAGGCGTGTTGCAAATTGAAGGGTTTGAATGGTGGAAGTGATTTGTTGTGCAGGTGTTGGAGAAGCTTTATTGCAAGCTTTGATTTGCTTCTGCAAATCTTTTGTTTTTGATTCTTGTAAGGCTTGATGCAACCTTGTCCATCATTGGATTGTAATAATTCATTTTCCCATTTGTTAAATCAAGAAATTTTTAGTTGCACATTACAATCTTGGATTGGAAATTGTATTGCAAAATTTTATGTGTGTTGTTGAATGGTGTTTGTGAGCTATTTAATTTAATTTGCAGTAATTTAAATTATCTTAATTATCTCATACATTAGTGGTATTAGAGTAGCAAGATATTGAGTGTGTAACAGACCATTGAAGAGAGGCAGTTGCACCAAGACTATGTTGTGGGTGTTGAAAAAAAGATGGATTGGAGAGGAGTCCATCATGGTAGAGGCAGAGGAGAGGAAGAGTGGAAAATTTTGTCCATGATAAGTATTTTAGAGCTTTGAGAAGACAAGTAGATGCAGTTTAAGAAGAGATAAGAAGAGGGTTTGCACAAAGAAGGGAACCTAATAGTGATGAAGAAGAAGCTTCAGAGAATGCTAGCTTGAACACTGAATAAAGTGAGGAAATTGCAGCAATTGCAAATGACCCATTGTTGAGGGCTTTAAAAAAAATGGGAGAGAGACCAAAAATTGTTGTTCCTACCTTCAATGGAAGCTTAAATACAGAGGAACTCATAGACTGGATAAATGAAATGGAGGAGTATTTTGAGTTTGAAGAAATTGGAGACATAGATAGAGTGAGATTTGCTAAGACAAGATTGAAGGGTCATGCTTCAATTTGGTGGAGAGAAATTCAATTGGAAAGAGGAAGAAAAGAAAAAGAGAAAATTACAAGATGCGATAAAATGGTAGAGAAAATGAAAAGGCAATTCATTTCAGTAGACTATGAGCTAGAATTGCTTAAAAAGATGCAAAGCTTGAAGCAAGGAAGTAAGACAGTAAAGGAGTACAAAGAAGAGTTTCATAGAGTACTCGTTAGAACTGGACATTTTTAGGAAACTAAGGAGAAGGTTGCAAGATACCTTAATGGTTTGAGGTCAAGTATACAAAAGGAGATGACATTGGTGCGAGTTGTGACTATGGAAGATGCTTACCAAATTGCCTTGAAGATTGAAGAAAGGATGAACAAGAGATTTGAAAACAAACAAAGAGGAAAACATCATGAAGATAAGGTTGAGAGAAGAGCATATGAAGAAGATGATGATCAAAAAAATGGAGGCCAAGGAAGCAACAAACAACATAGGAATGAAGAATTTTATGGGCGAAGAGATCAAAATCAGAGAGGTAGAGGAAGATCGGGTAGAGGTTTTGGAAGAAAAACCTTTCGAGGAACTTATTTGAAGTGTGGGGAAGAGGGTCACAGAGCATATGACTATACTCATGAAGAGGAGAGACCAAGAAGGACTGAAAAATTAGAATAGGGTAGCAAATGTGAATAGAGTAGATGCAGGATTATCACATTCTGAAGAAACAAAAGATGGTGAAACTTTAATGGCTAGGAGAACACTGTGAAATGAAGATGATAAATCCATTAAAAGGAGAAGTTTGTTTAGGAAAAGATGCAAGTGTGAAGGAAAGGAATGTAATGTAATTATTGATAGTGGAAGCACAAACAATCTTGTGTCTGATAAAATGGTAAGAAAATTGCAGCTAGAAAGGAAGAAGCACTCGAATCCATATCATATAGCATGGGTACAAGATGACAAGAAGCTTTTGATCAGCGAACAATGTGAGGTAAAATTTAGGATAGGAGACTATTATGATGAAGTTTTGTGTGATATTCTCCCAATGGATGCTTGTCATATTCTTCTAGGAGGACCTTAGAAATTTGATAGGAAGGTGATGTGCGATGTTTATGCCAACACATACACATTGATGAAGTATGGAGTGAAACACAAATTGAAGCCATTGAAAGAAGAAATGGGTAAGGTTTGTAGCAATGCTAGGTCTTGTTTGGTTGATGAAATCATACTTTTATATGGTATGAATCATGAATATGTTAGCTTTGTTGATATTAACCATGAAGAAGATAAGAAAGGTGAATTGTTAACTTGAATTGAAGAAGAGATCTCAAGTGGAAAAAAGGTAGCAGCAGAGGGTAAGGTAAAATCTGATTTTATTGTTTCCCTTGATGAGAAAGAGAGTATAGATAAGTTTGTTGTAGCAATTTTTTTTTTTTTTAAATGAATTGGAAGAGTTGAGTGTGAAGGTTAATGAAGAGTTTTGTGAAGAATACTTGTTTAAGAACAATGGAGGTGAATTTTTTTTTATTAGTGGTCATGATTCCTTGTCATCTAATGAGGAAATTAAGTCTTTTGATGATAGTACTAACACTGTTTTGAGTGAAAGAAAACAAGTTGCAACAATATCATGCCTTTTAGAAAGCATTGAAATAGTGGAATTTCATGAAGGAAACATAGTTGAAGGAGGTGGAAAAGGTGGGACAACGAATGAGGCAAAGAAATACACTTGTTTTGATGAAGGAGAAGGTATAATTTTAATTGTTAGTTCTGATTTTGATGAAGTATATTGGTGGGACAATAGATTTGATGCTTTGAATTACATGATGGGTAGTAGAAGAAGGATGAAGCTTGGTAATATTGTAAGTTTGAAGAAAGTGGTGCATATAAATATTTCAATGGACAAGGAAATGAGATGGATCCAAGATAGACATAAGGTATACAAATGTTTTTAAATGCAAATTGTAAAATATTTCTTTCTACCATGGGTGTTTGATGCAGGAGCATCCATGGCTCAATGCAATCCTGTGTCAACTTGAAGGTTTTATTTTTGAATTTTTTGGTTTTGGTGCATTGGATTTCATGTTTGTTTATTGAAATTCATATTTTGGGGTGAAATTAAATATCTTGTAATTTGGGGAAAATTTTAACTTGAAATTTATTTCAATTTGGGTCAAATTGGTGAAGGGGAATCATGGAGAATATGCTTTAAAACTGAAAAAGCAAAAAAAATAAAATTATGGTGTGGATTTATTGGAGCCATTAAAGCCATTTGTAACTCATATTTTAAATTTCCATAGCTCCTAAAAAATAGGAACCCAGGAGGTGGGCGCCCAAGCTGTGGATTCTGCTTTTTTACTTTATTTGGGAAAGCATTAAAATCATTTAAAAGCCATATTTTATTTTGGCTAAGTTTGGAAGATTTAAAACAAATATTTTATACATATTTGAATTTTTAATTGGATTTTATTTACTTCCTGGAGGTGGAGGCGTTGATTTTTCGGGGGGTTTTGGAATGCAAGTCAAATGTGAATGAAATGCATTGGAAATGTCATTCCAGGAAAGTATAAGAAGATAAAAGTGAATTTCTTTCATTTTGAGTGAGTTTTTCATAGGAAAAACACAAGAAGAGAGGAGGTTGTGGCTTACCTCCAAGAGGGGATTTTATGGTGTGTTTGGAGATTTAAAAGTGTTTTTGTTGTAGATTGAAGGGTTTGAATGGTGGAACTGATTTGTTGTACAGGTGCTAGAGAAGCTTTATTGCAAGCTTTGATTTGTTGGTGCAAATCTAATGCAGGAGCATCCAAGGGGCCAGGCAATCCTGCACAACCAAAAAGAGAATTTTTACATTTTGATTTTTAAAGGTTTACTTATTCATTTTGTAAGAGAATAAATTACAATATTAAGACCAAAATATTGTAATAAATAATTGGTCTTGTTTTCAAATTGCAAATTTTGAAGTGGGAGATAGAGTAGGAGGAAGTTTTTAAATTTTAAAATTCAAATTATGGAATATGCTATTCTTGGCATGCATTTTTGGGGGAGTTATTATTTATGAAAACACATTAATTAAATCCAAGACTGTAGAAATGAAAATCAAGGTGTCCATGAAGTGGAGTTGACTGAGTTTTCCAATTTGAGCCCCTATTTGTGAGGATATTTTTAGCAATTTTTAAAAATGGAGTTTGAAAATGATTTTGGAGCATTAATTATATTTTATAAAGGGGTTTTAATGCTTTTTTCATGTTTGAGTCGTGGATTTTTGAAGGAGGCCAAAAATTGGGGGCTAAGGAAGCTTGGATGGAGGGTTTTCACAAAGAAATTGAAGGAGAAATTTTTAGATTTTGGGGGAAGAATGAAGATTTGGGAAAAGTTCTTGTTTGAGGGCTGAAATAACTCATTTTGTTGCAAGTGTAAGGAGTGATTTACACCAACATATTTGTTGGAAATGTATATTCCAAATTCTACAAGGTTTTTGTTGAATGTTGCATGTTACACAGCTAGAGATGTTGAGAAAGGATGCATGATTTGAGCAAAGAATTTCTGAAGCATGATTCTTAGGTGATCTTGATATTTTAGATCAATTTATTTTCAGTTTTTATGCATATTTATCAGCCATAGAGGCTGCAATAATTGTATTTTTAGATTTTGGAAGTATTTATATTTCTTGCTAGTGATTTGAATGAACAAATAAGAAGTTTGTATTGCAGATTTTAAATTTATTCTAGGTAATTTGTTTGCGCATTTGATTTTTTTTAAGTGGGGGGGTTTCGTGTGTTAAATCCCTTTTGCATTAGTGGTATCAGAGCAAGGCTGATTTTGAGTATGTGAACAGATCGTCAAAGAGAGGTAGCTTGCACTAGTGCATGTGTGTTGTGGGTGTGCAACCATGTTTGTTAGAGGAAGAGGAAGATGAGAGAATTTTGTAAGGCATGATGATTTTAGAGCTTTGAGTAGACAGGTTGAGGCTCTACAAGAAGAAATAAGAAGAGGATTTGCAAGTGTATACACCTTAAAATGGTCACATCACATTGTCTGGTAATTAATTAAATATTTTTAATATTTAATTAAAATCTTCGAATTCTATCTGTGTATAAATAAATTTAAATAATTTATTTATATTTCTTCATTCTTCTATATTTTGATTAAATAAATAAGTTTATTTAATCATCTTTTCGTATTCATTTCTTAATTAATTAAATAAACATTACGATTTATTTATATTAATTATCAATAATCTTCGTTTGAATATCTTATTCAAATAAAGATTAAAATATTATTCTTCTCCTAAATATCATTTACAATTAAATATTCCAAAATATTTAATTATTTCCTCTAATCCAATTTAAATATTCGTTCTTAAAATCATTTCAAATTCCTCTAATTCGATTCATATATCTATTTATAATTAAATATTTCATAAAATATTTAATTAATTCTTCTAAATATTTGATATTCTTCTAAAGTCACATCATAATTAAATATTACAAAATATTTAATTAAATCTTCCATAGTATAAAAATCAAAAATCAAAATGCAATAAATAAAATTGAATAAATTTATTTATTTATTTAATTTGGGATTTATCTTCAACTCCCGGGAAGCAAACGGTTAAAACAAAAAATTAAATTTCTCTATTTCTATGCAGGCTTGTTCCCGTGGGTTGAAGACAGGAATCCATCCTTCTCTCCAACCTCTCAACCTCCCCCATTTTCTTCTCAACCTCTCCATCTCTCACCATTCAAACTTACCAGACAATCTCACAGCCGTAGATTCTTGCCAGCCGGGATGGAGCCTGCAAAAATCTATAAATACAACTGCCGGGAGCTCCAAATCATATAGAAATTTTTAGCAGAGAAACTATAGTCAAATAGCTCTTAAGCATCCATAGCATAATCCTTTTTAGCATTCACTTTCATAGTATAGTAGCATATCATGATACATTTCATTCACAGCCCCTGTGCATAATCTATAGCCCCTGTTCATATTCGTTAACAATTTCACTCCACCAGCATATAGAATAGTAGTTTTCATTTGTATACTCATTCTACAGCAGCCATTTGGAGGAGCTTATATCAAATCTGACAGCAACAGCTTCAAAAGAATCACTGTAGATAGAGGAAAATGGAACGGCTCTGAAGGAATTTTGCTTATTTGAATTTATTTAAATTTCTTTAGATTAAGGTTTCATTTAGTGTTTTGTTTTCAATTAGATTAACATAAATAAACATAACACATTTTTGGCGGCCAGATGGAAGGATCAGAGTTTGTACAGATTTCATGGATTTAAATAAAGCTTGCCCCAAAGATGATTTTCCTTTGCGCAACATAGACATGATTGTTGACTTAACTGCTAGCCATGCAATGTATTCATTAATGGATGGATTTTCAAGATACAACCAGATAAAAATTGCACCAGAAGATCAAGATAAAACAGCGTTCACATGTCCTTGGGGTACCTATTGCTGGAATGTAATGCCATTCGGGTTAAAGAATGCTGGAGCTACTTATCAAGGAGCAATGACAACTATTTTTCATGATATGATGCATACATTCATGGAAGATTATGTTGATGATTTACTTGCCAAATCTCATACACGAGATGAACACCTGGAAATCTTGTCAAAAATCTTTATCAGAATGGAGAAGTTCAATGTTTGACTAAATCCAAAGAACTGTGTCTTCGGTGTTACATCTGGAAAACTCCTAGGGTACATTGTTTCAGAAAAGGGTATAGAAGTTGATCAAGAAAAGGTACAAGCTATAATGGACATGCCTCCACCACGAAATATCAGTCAATTAAGATCCTTGCAAGGAAGATTACAGTCCATTAGAAGGTTTATAGCTCAACTGGCAGACAAAAGCTTGCCATTTACACATTTATTACATAAAAATGTTCCATTTAAATGGGATGACAAATGTGAAGCAGCATTCAATCAGATCAAGCAATATCTTACGCATCCACCAGTTTAATTCCACCTATTCCAGGAGAGCCACTCATACTTTATATTTCAGCAACAAAAGTATCTTTGGGAGCATTGCTAGCACAAGAAGACTCTACAGGTAAAGAAAGGGCCATATATTATATTAGCAGAACCTTAACAAGACATGAGTTAAACTACAGTTTCATTGAAAAAGCTTGTCTTGCAGTAGTGTTTGCTTCTCAAAAGTGGTGACATTATATGTTGACTCATACAGTTAAGCTGATTACAAAGATTGATCCATTGAAATACCTATTAAGCCGAGCTATTTTAACAAGAAGACTTGCAAAATGGGTAATGATCTTAAGTAAGTTTGATATTCACTATGTAGATCAAAAAGCCATTAAAGGACAGGTTATTGCAGATCAGTTGGCTGAAGCTCCTTTACAAGAAGACAATCCAATGCACATTGAGTTTCCTGATGCAGATGTCTTTACAGCAACAATTCAGAGACCGTGGGCATTATACTTTGATGGATCTTATACACAATATGGCTCGGGGGCAGGGATTATTTTTGTTACACCCGAAGGACATACCATTTCAAGATCATATCGGTTGATGTTTCCTTGCACAAATAACATAGCTGAATATGAGGCATTACTCATAGGATTGAAAATAGCTTTGGAATGGCAGATTTCAGAGCTAGAAGTTTATGGTGATTCACAACTTGTCATTAATCAAATTAATGATGATTATCAAACTAAAGATGATAATTTGCTACCATACAAGAACATGGTGGATGATTATAAGAAATATTTTGTGTCAATCAAATTTTCACAAATATCAAGGATTGACAATAAAGCTACAGATGCAATGGCTACCATTGCTTCCTTATTACAAATATCAGAAGATCAAACCAAGTATGAATTCTTGGTGGAACAATTGTTTTCTCCCGCATATGATAATCCTGAAACCCAAGTTATATGTCATTTGACTGGTTCAGATTCACCTTTATATGGCAAGACTTATACCTATTTGAAAGATAACATCTTGCCTTCAGATTTATCCCGCAACCAAAAATAGAATTTCATTCGTCAATCATCCCGTTATACCTTAATTGCCAATATCCTTTATCGACGTGGTCTTGATGGTACACTCCTTAGATGTCTTGAACGCGACGAATCTGAAAAAGCCTTACAAGAGGTTCACGGTGGTATTTGTGGAACTCATTCGAGTGGTTTGACCTTAGCCAAGAAACTTGTTAGAATGGGATACTATTGGCCTACCATGGAGCAAGATTCTTTTACTTTTGTCAAGAAGTGTTCTAAATGTCAGATTCACGGGAATCTTATTCATGCACCTGCACAAGAATTGCAACCTTTCATTTCGACATGGCCTTTTTCTCAATGGGGATTAGATCTTGTTGGTAAAATACATCCTTCATCGTCAAATGGTCATAAATTTATCATCACAGCTACTGAGTATTTTACAAAATGGATTGAAGTTGTTCCTCTAACAACAGTGACTGGTAAACAAATATCTTCATTTATCCTGAATTACATTATTTGTAGATATGGAATTCCTAATTCTATTGTTATGGATAATGGAAGGCCTTTTAAGAATCAGGATGTTGATGAACTTTGTGAAAGATTTCACATCCAACATAGATTCTCTACACCTTATTATCCACAGGGTAATGGTCAAGCGGAAGCTTCTAACAAAACTATCTTGAAGATATTGAAGAAGACAGTAAATGACGCTGGACGTGATTGGCATGTTCAACTCAACCCAGCTTTGTGGGCATATAGAACCAATGTTCGCACACCAACAGGAGCTACACCATATGCTTTAGTCTATGGAGCAGAAGCAATTTTACCATTAGAAGTTGAAATACCTTTGCTTAGGGTTTCACTCAAGGGATTGATAAGTGATGAAGACTACAGGGTTTCTCGCCTTCAGGAACTAGAATTGTTAGATGAAAGACGCCAACATGCAGCTGATCACTTGAAAGGTTATCAACAAGTTATGTCTCATAGTTATAATCACAGAGTTAAATCATGGGCATTTCAAGTCGGTGACTTAGTTTTGAGAGAAAATCCGCATAATCAGCAAGACAGAGAAAAGAAAGGCAAATTTGAACCTAATTGGCTTGGTCCATTTGTTATTTAGTTTTGAGGGAAAATCCACGTAATCAGCAAGATAGAGAAAAGAAAGGCAAATTTGAACCTAATTGGCTTGGTCCATTTGTTATTGTAGCAGCATATGGTTCTGGAGCATATCAGTTATCCACATCAGAGGGGGACATGTTTGAAGAGCCAATCAATAGTATTCATCTTAAGAAATTCTATGTCTAAAAAAGTCCTAAAAAAATCAAAAAAAAAAAATCATAAAAAGTCCTGAAAAAATCAAAAAAATCATAAAAAGTCCTGAAAAAAATCAAAAATCATAAAAGTCCACGAAAAAGTCAAAAAAATCAAAAAATCTTGAAAAAGTTACAATAAAACAAGTAGTGAAAACACGGCAAATAGGCATTACTTGCTTAATCAAATGGAGCTCCCTTCATTTATTAGTTTATGTCTTGTTTTCACTTTCGGTATCATCCATCCGCATCTTTCATTTGTATATATCTTTCATTTATCCATATCATGTAGTGGGAATCTTTAGGTTTCATCATGGCTTGATGAAATTTGTACATATCTTTTATCTTTAGGTTGTGTTTACACTGGGGGCAAAACGCAGAAACATACAAGAGAGGGGCAACGAGCTTTCAGAATATCACAAACAGACAAATAACAGTTTGACCAAACACAACAAACATTGTCGTATCAAATCAATCACAAACATGTTTATACCAATGGAAATCGAAATAACATGCTCCAAACAACTATTGAAGTGAGAATATCAATGATGATAACCAAATTGGATGATCTTAATCTGAATAAATGTTTGAAATACTTTAAGCAGGATTTGAATGGTTGTTTGATTTTCTATCATATCTCTGGAGCGATTCGATGATGTACTGAACTAGAAAAGCAAGGAAGGAGTATGATTTTTCTTTGTCTGTTGTTTGCGAGGAAATCATTAGTACTATGCAAATTGGTCGCGAGACATGCTCTACTATGTATCATGGATGACATTTCAGATTTTGCATGGGAAAAGGATTAACTCTTGTCTGTTTATGCAAGCACTACTCAGGTCATCTCGGTTCAATTATACCTAGATGCTTGTATTAACTTGCTATATTAAAAATCATGAAAGTGATACTCAGGTCATCACTGGTGCTAACATACCCTTTGATGCTTGTATTAACTTTCAACATTTCAAAAGCTCTATGATGATACAAAAAGCATGAATAAACTCTCCAAATGGAAATATTGTATGAATGTCCTGCATGGTTAGTGTAGATTGCATTCATGTTAGAATCTGCATTTTGCATTTATAGATTTCAAAAAGCTGGCAAAGAATCAAATGTTTATATCTTTTCAAATACATGACTGAGTATATTTTGACATTCACAAAAACATCATTTCATACATTTTTCATATATATTTGCATCAGAAAAATCATAAAAAGCATACATTACATACATCATATACATCATACATTCATTCATCAAATAAATTTCATCTCATAAAATCATGTATATAAATATCATAAATCATGAAACCATCATATAGTACACATCATATGGATACACATCATATATCATGTAAAATCATCGCTGCATTTCATATATCTCAAAAATGAATGTCGAAATATACAAGGATGTCAACTACAAAAGATATAATATCATCAAAAATGTGATCATCTCACGGTGTATACAAAATATCTCAACAGAATATAATGAAAAAAATCATATACAATGCACTAGGCAGAGCTATCCTTTGATGGAGCTGGCCTAGGACCTGTACCACCTGCTTCGTCTGTCCCTGGTGGCCCTCTAGGAGGTAATGGCTGTGTCACACCCCTGCTAGTAGTACGAGAGTGACCATGGGTAGACCGTGATTAAGTGTAGCTCTCTCTCTCTGCTCAGGTGGAACTGCATCATGATATCTAGTCCGATAGAACTCTGCCTCTCGTGTGGCTTTGGTAACCTCCCTCATCATGTCACCTGGAAAAGTGCTACCTGCTACTCTCTGTAGGCTATCTGCCAAGGCAATGGCCTGCTCACACCGCTGTCTAGCTGCATCTCTCTCAGCAGTAATCGAAGTCACCTGACCCTACAACTGTGAAATCAAGGCCTGTGCCTGTGATAGTTGAGCCTGCAAGCTCTGTACTGTACTCTGTAGAGATGATATCTGACCTGCTACTGTCAGATCTATGGAAGGGGATGGGTCAATGTGCCTCATTCGTGGTCCACCTCTGCCTCCTCTACCACCTCTGCCACCTCTCCTACCGCCTATCCTGCCACCTCTATCTCCACCCCTACCATCACCACCATCATCTCCATCTGAGTCATCATCTCCATCACTCTCATCATCATCACTGTCCTCTGAATCATCATTTCCTGACTCTGAGTCCCTCTGTCGACGTCTCTAAGCAATAATAGGAGCAATGGCCTCATCAGGATCAAACATACGTGGTGGTGGATGCTCTAGGACATACTGTACATACTCTGGTGTCACCCTTGCATCAAGAACATCCACCCGGTAATCCCACATCTGTGCTCCTAAACTGGTGAACTCTGCCACCGCTGCCTCATAAGAAATCTGTGGGCCCCACACTGCAAGCTCTGGCTGTCGTCGTGCATAAATGGCTGAATCAATGGGCATACCCTGAATCCGACCAAACTGTCGCAATACTCGCCCAACAAGAAATCTCTCCAAGATCCATGTAGTCCGTCCAATCAAAAATCTAGAAGTGCATACAAAAGGCATCTCCCTCGCATCCTCTGGCCATGGCTCACAATCCAAATATGGCCTCCAGCATACTGTGTCCAAACTATCTAATAGCCGCTGCCAATATACTAGTTTGCCCAGTCTAGGCTGAGCAATAATATGTGCATATCTCCATCTGTATGCTCGACCAGCTGGTCGATGTCCTCGGGTCAATGGACGTAAAACTGCAAAATGCTCCCATGCCCATATCTGTAGTAATGAGCATCCAACAGCAAAACTCCGACCTCTACCATATACGATATGATGTAGCTCGTCATATAGGTGGGCTAGCATACATGTACCCCATGCATACCGTGTCCCCTGCATCACCATACTCTCCAAAACATGACCCCATCCGATCGCAAACCCCTTCGACCTATGGTCGGGGCACAACACACCTCCAATGAATCCTGCAAGCACAGCTGGTAATGGTGGATAGGTATCTGTAATCTCACCCCATGGGATGAAGTATCCGACGATCTGATCATCTCTGAATATCCGTCTCAAAGAAAGAGTACCTCCAACCTCTCGTCTATCAAAAACAACTATCTCTCCCATCACTGGGATCCGTAGGATGTGATATACGTCCTCGGGGGTCACTGTAATCTCGCCTGTCGGTAAATGAAAAGTGTTGGTGTCGCTATGCCACCTCTCTGCAAGTGCTGTCAATAGGGCCCTGTTGAGGCGAACCTCGGGCATATCAAGTAATGAACTCAAGCCGCAAGCATCAATCACATCTCTATCTGACTGTAACAAATGTGGAATCAATGTCCATGTGCTCGGAAAAGTCTCTCGTAACTGCAAGACACCTAGTCTCTCCTGTTCACATACATCATCAAAGCAACATCAATATCAAAACATCCTAACATATCAATCCAAAACTGAATATCAAACTATTTGTTTTTCATTATCATTATGAAATGCGAATAATATCAAAATCATGTTTGTTTTTAACAACCTTAGAAGCAAACGAATCAATCAAACTATTTATTTTTCATCATCATGGAACGCAAATAATCAACATCAAGTTTCTTTCTAACAACTTTAGGAGAAAACTTATCTGTCCTATTTGTTTTTAACAACTTTAAAAGCAAATTTATCAGCTACTATTTGTTCTCCAACAACTTTGGAAACAAATTTATCATTTACAACAATATAAAATCAAAGGCGCTGCAAAATTGGTTAAATGCGCTATACAATTCATTATCAGCACTATAGAATCAATTGCGCTACAAAACATATGAATAGCGCTACAAAATCAATCAAATGCGCTATGAAATATTTTGCGCTACAAAATTTGTCAATGGCGCTGCAATACATCTCAAATGCGCTATAAAATCATATGCGCTACGCAAATGATCAAATGCGCTACGAAATTATTCAAGGGCGCTACGATATCATATGCGCTATGAAACATGTCAAATGCGCTATGATACACCTCAAGGGCGCTACGATATTGAATGCGCTACGAAAAAAATTGTATGTGCTACGAAAAATGTTAAGGGCGCTAAAACTCAATTTTTTTGAAATAAACATTGAAAAACGTGCGCAAAATAAAATTTTTGAGAGACAGGGATTTACGAGACACATACCAGAGGTCTGTAGTGCACTGGCTGCTGATGTCATTGGATACGCTCAAAACGGTGTTGGTGAACTGGAAGTGCCATGATTATCAAACTCAGAGCTCAATATTTGCAAATTTTACTAGGTTAAAATTGAAAATGACATGGAAAATGACATTTTTAACCTATATAATGGTAAAATTGGGCCATTTTTATCATATTTTCACATAGCAGGGGCAATTTCTTCATCAAATTTTCATTTTATATCTCTTCGGGTCAATTTCTTCAAATCATTAGTTTCGAACGATGAATCGACATCTTAAAAATCTTAAAAATCGAATTTTTTTACAAAAATCATAAAAAAATCAAAAAATTTCACAAAAATTCAAAATCTTATCGATTCATCGTTCGCGGGGGCATATACATATCATTATTTCGATAGTTAACATTTGGGGCAAAATTCAAAATTCTTTGAAGCAATGCGTAAAACACATCACTTCAAAGAGGGGCAAAATGTATACACCTTAAAATGGTCACATCACATTGATTGGTAATTAATTAAATATTTTAAATATTTAATTAAAATCTTCGAATTCTATCTGCGTATAAATAAATTTAAATAATTTATTTATATTTCTTCATTCTTCTATATTTTGATTAAATAAATAAGTTTATTTAATCATCTTTTCGTATTCATTTCTTAATTAATTAAATAAACATTACGATTTATTTATATTAATTATCAATAATCTTCGTTTGAATATCTTATTCAAATAAAGATTAAAATATTATTCTTCTCCTAAATATCATTTACAATTAAATATTCCAAAATATTTAATTATTTCTTCTAATCCAATTTAAATATTCATTCTTAAAAATCATTTCAAATTCCTCTAATTCGATTCATATATCTATTTATAATTAAATATTTCATAAAATATTTAATTAATTCTTCTAAATATTTCATATTCTTCTAAAGTCACATCATAATTAAATATTACAAAATATTTAATTAAATCTTCCATAGTATAAAAATCAAAAATCAAAATGCAATAAATAAAATTAAATAAATTTATTTATTTATTTAATTTGGGATTTATCTTCAACTCCCGGGAAGCAAACGGTTAAAACAGAAAATTAAATTTCTCTGTTTCTGTGCAGGCTTGTTCCCGTGGGTTGAAGACAGGAATCCATCCTTCTCTCCAACCTCTCAACCTCCTCCATTTTCTTCTCAACCTCTCCATCTCTCACCATTCAAACTTACCAGACAATCTCATAGCCGTAGATTCTTGCCAGCCGGGATGGAGCCTGCAAAAATCTATAAATACAGCTGCCGGGAACTCCAAATGATATAGAAGTTTTTAGCAAAGAAACTATAGTCAAATAGCTCTTAAGCATCCATAGCATAAGCCTTTTTAGCATTCACTTTCATAGTATAGTAGCATATCATGATACATTTCATTCACAGCCCCTGTGCATAATCTACAGCCCCTGTTCATATCCGTTAACAATTTCACTCCACCGGCATATAGAATAGTAGTTTTCATTTGTATACTCATTCTACAGCAGCCATTTGGAGAAGCTTACATCAAATCTGAGAGCAACAGCTTCAAAAGAATCACTATAGATAGAGGAAAATGGAACGGCTCTGAAGAAATCTTGCTTATTTGAATTTATTTAAATTTTTTTAGATTAAGGTTTCATTTAGTGTTTTGTTTTCAATTAGATTAACATAAATAAACATTACACATAAAATCAAATTAAATTGATATTTAAATTTATATATATGTTATATATATATATATGTATATGCAGGATGATAACACTATACTAATAGGCGCTAGCCTAGCTACTAATCATGTTCATTTTCACAATTCATCCATGTCATTTGAGGTCCTAAAATTTACTAAATTTCCTATGAAATTTCTAGGTCTTTTAAATATTGTTAACAATGGAAATGGAATACACAACTTTCTTGTTCACACAAAAGGGGAATGAAGGAAGAGGGGTCCAATTTCACATTGCTCACATTCAAGAATATCTTAGAGACCTCAACCCAATGAAGGATATGAGAGATATGACTATAATATATCCTTGGAGATGAATGAAAACAAGAAATGGGTTCACCACCAAGTATAAACTTGGGAAATGTGAGATGTTTGAAAACACAATGTGATATGTGGAAAGACTTAGAAATGCAAGTAGGATGTAACAAAAACTTATGAAATTGAAAGTATGCACCTGGAGACTGGAGAGGGACGGAAAGGATCTCTGGAATCCTAAAGAATTCACTGTTGATGCCAATTGGGACTCATACACCAAGCTGAATGAATTAGTCCTGCTTTGGGAAGACTGTGCCAAAATAGGTTTTGGACAAAAGGGTACTCAGATCTGCAAAATTCGTGTTTAGGCTTGGGTAGTGGGACTCATTTTCCACTAATGGTGAATCAGTCCACTTCTGGATTTTTGGAATCTCAAAAGTGGAAATTGTAGCCCTTAGTCTGCTTCTCTGCTCCTAATTTAGATCTAGCTTTGAAACTGCAGAGTTCAATCTGTAGGTCTTCTCCAAGCTTCTCCTAGGACTTTGAAAACTTTGAATCACTTTGATAATTTGATGAAAACTTTTCCAATATTTCTCTTAGATAAATCTGTAGCCTAAACCTACAAATCACATGCAAAGAGAGGGAAAAATTGTTGTAGGTGTGAATTCAAAATTCACCATGCTCCCTTTGGGTTTGATTTTTGGCTATGTATCATCCCATGCCTTCAAAAAATTTCATTGGCCCCCTTTTTGGTTGTCACTAAAATTATACCGTGTTTGCTCATGTCGCACTCTGAGGAAATTTTCTCCATTCTCTTCTATCGGCTCCCAAATGCTCCCATGTATTATGCGTCTGGCAGCCCGATTTTGATCATGCTTCTTCTACTCTTCCTATCAACCCCACCGTTTTTGTGCCACCACGGCTCCCATCCATAAGGATTTTGCAGAGCCACAAGTAGCATCCTACCAGTAAAAATTTTGCACTGTATTATTCTCTTTCATAAGCTGCTTGCAAAGAAGGAAGAAGCAATTTTTTTTAGATAAATTACATACTGCATCTAAGCGCCAGAGTACAATTTGAATACAACACTAAACTCAAAGGAAGTTCACGGAGACGGTTGTCACCGCAGCCGTCAAATGCGGCCTAAAGGTACCCCTATTTAGATCTGATACCTTGGTAGTGATGCAATATTAGCCGCAAAAGGTATTATTGCCGGCAGAGCGCAAAAGAGTAGAAACTGAATCTACCACCTTTCAGCGTGGTGGAAAATTGAAGAAATCATCATTAATGTGTCTCTATGGGATATTCTAGGAACATAAAAACACTACCATATGGCTCCTGCAGGAAGATGTAAGTCGCGACATCAATGGAGCAATTTTACAAAAACAAAGGTTGTTGATGGTACTTGGGATTCTTACAAGCAAACCGTGAGGAAGCCCTACTGATACAGAATAATCCAAAGCCTGAAACCCTTCTTCTTAACTCTCATTATAGGGGAGAAATTATTACACAATGCCATGATTGATTCTAGAGCTAGCACCATAGTTATGCCTAAACAAATAGCTGAGGTCTTAGGACTCAGTTATGAACCCTTAAAAAGAGGAGTGATGCAACTTGATGGAAACAGAGTCGAAACTGTAGGTTTCATAAAATCACTCCCCTTGACTCTATTTGCTTTCCCTAGTATCATTGTGTCACAAAACACTATGATCATAGATGTTCCCCCCATGTTCGGCCTTTTCCTATCCTACAAATTTACTTCAAAGGTGGGTGGATACCTGTCCCTAGATTGGTTGCATTTGATCCTTAGAACTAAGCATGGTGTGAAGATGAAGATAAAATCTGAAGCTTTACCCTCAGAACATGTAGTTGATGAAGCCATGATCAATTTTGAAGCTGCACATACCTCTATCACCAAGCAAGAAATGTATTGTGTTGAACTATTAGAAGATGAGAGGGTGATAAGAGATTGGGATGATCAAGAAGATGCTCTCTTGAGTGAACATATAGATATTGACCCTTTCAACAACTACCATGCTATCGGGTTGGGCACCTATGCCATCTACAATGAAGATCAAGCGCTCCCAAAGGTTGTCAAAGAATTTGAAGGTGGTCAAGCCTCTGAACTATGGACATTGCACTTCAACAGAGCAAGATGAAAGAATGACACAAGTGTTGGGATATGTTTAACGTCCACAAAAAATGAAAAGACATTGAGGTCTTTCCACTTCCACTTCGCTTGCTCAAAAAATGAAGCTAAATACGAAGAACTAGTACAAGGTATCAGCCTTGCGGAATGGATGGGAATTAAGCAATTGATGGTGTTTGAATATTTTGAACTAGTAGTTAATCAAGTCCGAGGTGTCTTTATGGCCAAGAATGTTTGCATGTGATGCTACAGATGCTGAGTTTGGGACCTGATTGAGGGTTTTGAAGCCTTCAACATTCAGATGGTGCCCCGAGAATAGAATGTAGATGCAAATCACATGGCATCAATTGGATCTCAGTTTGACCCTACCTCTGATCTCATTCACAAAAAACATGTTGTATGAGTGATAGTCCAACCAATGATTCCAGACAATGACCAAAGCTGACAGGTTTTTGACAATGATGAACACATTGCCTCATTCATCAAGTAATCAGGAGAGTTTGCTAACCAGCTCCAACCGAAGGTTGCTGAGGCCTATGAAGGATAGATCATCCAACTAAAATCCAACAAGCTTCCAAAAGGATTAGTCACACTCGAAAACCTTTTCGATTGTGGCAATGCAAGAAATGACAAGAAAAAGTTCTTAGTAGACAAAAGTGATTATGCATACCTTCAGGTCAGAGATGGAAGAAAGCTCAAAGTCAGGAAGGACGTCCCACATCGCGATAAAGAAAGGTTTATCAACTTTTGCAATAAATATGAAGGAGTGGTGGCCTGGTCATACGATGACCTCAAAGGGTATGATCTCAATATCATTCAACACATAATAGAGTTGGCGGAAGGTGCAAAGGCACTACTGCCAAAAAAGCCGGTGATCCCAAGATCGAGTGCTAACGGGAGTGCTCTGTAATCAGGTGTGGATTGTCTTCTCAATCAAGCATAGCATGTGGGTATCAATTTGGTCACGGTCTGAGAAAAGAAGAATGGAGATATTATTCCAACTATGTGAGACTTATGGGGACCTAAGCAGAAGGCACATCCACGAAGGATCATTTACTTTTACCCTCTAATGGAGTCAAATCCTACAAGCAGGTGGCAGAATCGAGATTTTTTTTCTCTAGTAGATGGATTCTCTGGTTACGTCAGATGCAGGGTCGAGGAGGATCAGCTTATAAGACGGCGTTACTACCAAGTGGGGAATGACATTTAAGATATCATTTGGCTTCTCTCAAATCGAGAACTACCTTCTGGCGAACGAAAATGGAAATCACTTTGGTGGAATTAATCCTTGGGTGTCCTGTCATTTGGATGATCGATGGTGTTCTCAAATCGGGATGATCGTCCACCTTTGAGATGTTTTCAAGAAATTCAAAAGAGTTCGGGATATCCACGAACTAAAAATTGTGTGTCTTGAGATGCTGGGAAAACTACTAGGGCACGTTGTGTCCAAAGAAGGAATTTCAATTGATCCTAAGCGGGTGAAAGCAATCAAAGTGCTTCCTCTTCCAGTCAACAAGAAGGGTGTTCAATCTTTCTTGGGGAAGGTAAATTTTGTTAGCAAATTTATTTTTAATTTTGAAAGAATAATTAGGCCAATTACCCTAATGCTAAAAAAGGATCAAACATTTAAATGTACAAAAGAAGCTACAGAAGCCTTTGAGAAAGTCAAGGATGCCATCTCTTTCATTCCTGTTCTGGTTAACCCAGACTTATCAAAGGACTTTATAATTTATGCATTCAATAGCAATTCAAGCATTGCTACTGTCTTAACTTAGAAAGATAACAAGGAAAAAGGAGAAAATTTGATAGCATTTCACTCCTAGACCCTAAAGGAATATGAAACAAACTACAACTTTGTAGAGAGGCAAGTTTTTGCAACAGTTAAGGGGCTCAAGAAGTTTCAACAACTAATCTCCTACAATAAGGTGATTGACTATGTTGCACATTCTAGTGTGCACGAGTACATCATGGAGGGAGAAATCACCAAGAAAAGAGCCAATTGGATCACCAAGATCCTCGAGTATGACATAGAGGTCAAGCCTATAAAGATTGTTCAAGGAAGAGGATTGTGAAAGTATCTTGTGCATGAGGAAGAAGTGGCCCCCGAATAGGAACAATTGGAGCTAGTCCTAGTAAATAAGCTATATTCTGAAGGTTGTTGGTTGGAAGATAGAATAAGATTTATGCATACAGGAAAGTATTCGACAGACCTTCCTTCTCAGAAAAGGAGATTCTACCAGTTGTAAAACAACATATTTGCACTCATCGAAGGGATCCTTTTCGAGAGAAATTTTAATAGCGTTCTATTGTGTTGTGTTACTATAGAGAAAGCAAGGAGGATCCTCGACACTTACCACAACAGTCCCACAGGAAGGCATTTCTCCACAAAAATAACTACCATCAAAATCATGTGTGCAGGGTACTTTTGGCCAACACTATTCAATGATTCCTACTCCTTAGTGAAAAATTGCAAAGAATGTCAATTCTTCGCTGGAAGAAGAAATAATTTTGTAGTGCCTCTCAATCCGATGGTGGTTGATGAGCCATTTATGCAATGGGGTTTAAACTTCATAATGGGGTTTAGACTTCATCAAAATGATCAACCTAGCCTCCAATGCAAGACACAAATGGATCTTAACGGCCACATACTACTTAACAAGATGGACTGAGGTTGTGCCACTCAAGAACATGATGGAGGAAAAGATAGTGGATTTCCTAGAGGAATTGGTGACAAGATTTGGCCCACCCAAAACTATCATCTCTAACATTGCTAAAGCTTTCCTAGGCTCCAAGGTAACTCAATTCGCACTTACACACGACATATTCCCTAAAAAATCATCAAATTACTACCCGCAAGGGAATGGCCTATCCGAACAAACAAACAAGAATCTAGTTCGACTCCTCAAAAGAATTGGGTCAGAATACCAGAGGGAGTGGCATAAAATCTTTGAACAACACTCTGGGCAGACCACATAACTCAAAAGCAAGTCCTCAAGACTTCACCGTATGAGGTAGTTTATGGAAAAGAGGCGTTATTGCCTATCTCTATAGAGATTTTGGCGCTGCAATTGCTAAAGTCCCTCGAAGTAGAATAGAATGATGCAATGGAGGTTCGGTTAGCCGAGTTGCTAGAAGTACAAGAGAAAAGGGAAAAGTCCCTAACCGCCATGACTAACTACCATCAAGTGGTTAAAAGGTGGTTTGACAAGAAAACGTCCTGCCAAGGACTAAAGTGTGGAGACTTTGTGCTAAAATATAATGAAAGGGCCACAAAGCTGGGTCAACATGGAAAATTTGATAGCCTTTGGGAAGTCCCATTCAGAATAATTCAATGCAAGGAACACAACACATACAAGTTAGAGACTAGAAAAAGAAGTGTTGGGAATTTCGGTCAATGGAATTCATTTGAAATTATTCAATTAATCTTGCTTTCCATACCCATGTAAATATGTAAATATGTTTTTCCCTTCTCTCCCTTTTGTTTTGTTGGCCGGTCTTTTCTTTTATCTTGTGGTTCGTGGCAGAAGGAAACAATGACCCATTATTGCAGAGAGTAAGGGAAATAAACTCATAGTTGAACAAAGAAAAAATTAAACACCCACATGTAAAACTAAGATTCATACATACAAAAAGAAAAGGAGAAGATAACTCAGTTGCATAATTTAGAGAAAGACAACAAATTGGTTATATAAGGATATATTTTCATTATATATACTTTGATATTTACATTTTAAAAATGGCTCATAAGGCCACGTTTCTAAAAGTATAGATATGTTTTGCTTCTATTATATATTATGAAAATACTTTTCAGGCATGTATCCAAAAAGGGACTAATTATTATGAGTGTTTTGAAAGCAAGAAAAAGAAAAACACAAGTCTTCAATTCACGGCGTGAGTAGCAACAACAAACACATAAATGGAAGTGTCCATAATATCCTCATTCATGGGGGCATCAGTAGTAGCAACATCATCCAATGGAGCAAAGGCAGGCAGAGGGAACACCAGGTTCTTGAAGTACGTGTACCAGTCGATGTCGTAGAATGACACCACATTGTAAATGCGGAATAGGAAGTGGAAAGCTCGAGTGACCCTCTAATGGTGCTCATATCGTGTTTGGAGGTGAAAGCCACTCAAAAATGGTAGCCACAACATGACCACATCCTCTTCTATAAACCTCTGGAGGTCACTTGCAGTTGGGATTCCCTCACCATATGCAACATTTGCAACAACCTCACCGAGGCCGTTTAGGTATTTCTTGGGGAAGATTTCCTTCACCAAACGAAGAATTAATGGCTTGGGAATTCCTATATCTAGCATGGAGGCAACAAAGTGCAAGCACACATCAATGTTGACTCGATACTTGTCCCCGAACTCGAGGCAGTCTCGTCCCAAGACCCATTTTATGGCTATAATAGACAGTTAATGCTTGTTCTTCATCATTCTCTTTAACTTACTGGTAGAAATCTCTCCTAGGAAGATAGTCTGGGACTTGTGCAAAACTAGCCTAATTGGGGTATTCATCTTGCCAGACTTTCTGCAAACACTTTAGAACTATCCTTGCAAAGCACCTAAGTCTAGCCTATGAGAATGCTATGCAACTACAAATACTAAACTACTACACCAATTACCTAACACCAATTATGCTCAAATCGCTAAGTTTGATTTCACTACTACGAAGAGGCCCATTTATAGAAAAAGCAAGGAAAGGCGTAGTAATCCACTTTCCATAAACATGATATTAATCAAGTACCAACTTGAAAAATGTGCCCTGGCTTTCTTGAATTTCCCATCCAGTTGCGTTTGCTAAGTATGATTTGTTGTGTACAAAACTAATGAAGGCTAATTAATTAGCCTAAGCTGTTGGCAGCAATCGACAGTGTTATGCACGACCAAGGACTGAGGTGTCATCCTCTAGGTATTTTTCTTATTCCAAGGCAGAACTCGTATCTTTTCAAATATTGAGCACATCTTCGTCCTAATCATTCTTTTTAAGATATTAATTGCCAACACATATGAATGCTTAAGCTTCCTGCAAGGCGTCAGCTCAAGTTCCTAAAAAATTGTGTTGTACATGCAGTTGCTAATTATATTTATGAATTCTTGTCAAATAAAAATGGCAAGTAATTCATTTCACGCAAGCCAAGGGGTCAGCAGTACATGCCGCATTAAATGCAAAAAAAAGTGATTCTCGTCTACCACCTTGAGAAAAGATCGCTAAATATTGCATGTAAAAGTTTTAAAGCACTTAAAATTTTTCTTTTAAGAATGCTACTCAAAGAAGAAAGCAAGTTCTAGAGCATAGCCAAAGCTGAAGTAAAATTGTAGAACTCAAGCTAAACAGAAAGCTTCCTGCAAATTACCAATGGTAGAAAGTTCAAGTCAGGGAGTTAAGCTAGTAGCATCGTAAAAATTAGCTAAAGCTCTGCGAAGAGCACCAATGGTTAATGTCTTTGAAGATCTTTCGTATGCTACGCTGGGTATTCCTGACAAGCCAAAATGGGAAAACACAAGGTGGCTAGATAAGCCCAAAATCTACAGAGACCAGAACTCAGTTCATGAAGATTGGGATAATGTTCATGATCCCTTTCTTGCAAAAATCCCCAAAGGATTGTGGGAAGTAGTTTGTGCACAAATGAAGGTGTCCAAAAGGGAAATGTCGGCTGTAGAAAAAGTATGGTTCAGCGGGTTTCCTCAGTATATGGTCCCATCTATGCACTACTTCCTAGAGTTGGTAAATGTAGCCATTAGGTGTTTCAATCCAAGTACCAACACTATTGAGGGTTAGACTCTTTCAATTAACATCAACATGGCCACCATCTAGAACACATTGTGCATTCCAGATCCTGTGCAAAGAGGAATGAAAGTGGAGACATTCAATCCTAAATGAGGAAGTGATATATGGAGAACCAGGGATAAGGCACATGAATTTTTCAACCAAGAAACCAGAAGAATTGAAGCAAAATGTGGGAAGCCGCCAGTAATTCCTGCTTCGCACGACGCTTTCAAGGAAGACCTACAAGATGCCTTTTCAATGATGGAATTTTTTTCATTCTGGACATTGACCAAGAGGTGCAGTCTTTTCAATTGGGCCCAGCTTTCCAATTCCGCTACCAAAAATCTTATTTCTGGTATGATTTTGGAGAATTCCTCTCAAAAAAGATGTTAGAACAAATTAACAAGTAACCAGTTGAACGAAAGTTCAGATTTTTCTCCTATCTTGCTTATATGTTTTTCTATCAAAACCCTAATTTATTTAATGAGCGTATGGAGTTATCTATCTTTGGTGAGAAGGGTAGGAAAAAACTAGTTTCTATCTGGACCCCTCTCCTCTCTTCTACTTTTGATTATTACACATTTTTAGATCATTTCTTGACTCTGATTTTGTAAGATTTACTAGGGGAGGAGTATATTAATCGACTCACCTTGAATCAGATAGAGTTTATGCAAAATTTCATTCCTAAATGTGATTGGTTTTTCAGAGCGAATTTTACATTCATCTAAATGTGAGGCTTCACAGGGGAACCCTTCCGCCTTCCAACATGTGTGACTAATTGAGTGTTGGCTCTGGAATTGTTCTGGGAGGCGTGCATTATTGATATTACCTTCTACAACACAAAAAGCATCAAGAAGAATGGATTCTTCACATGTCCACAAACTTTCAAAACGGTGGCCATTAAAAATAAGAAGACACACCCGCTATTGTAGGATAAGCTAGCTCATTTGGGGTTGGTGATAATATGTGACAAGTGGGATTACAACCCTTTCAATGATTTACCATATGATCACCTCAAGGTAACTCACAATCCTCGGCCTTACTAGGAGTGAAGATGCAACCTACTAGAAGATAAGGATGAATTATTGGTTGACCTGGTTCATATCCCCACGGAAGACAACAGGCTGCCATGGCATAGGTTCTATTTCCTGCTGGCAGATTATGATGAGAACTATAAAATGGGGAAGACTCTATACAATAAACTAAGGAATGAAGAAGAACAGACTGTTGAAAAGATTAGAGCCTTTTGGATATATCGTCAGGAAATGAAGTGGCCTGAGGTACCTTATGATGATGTGATGGAAGAAAAATATTTTGAAAGGCTATGGGACGAGGAGCACCTTGCTTCCGACTTAAGCAATAGCGGTGGCAATGACCCCGATGAAGGAGAAGAGCAAGCAAAAGAGGAAGCTGAGACATCGGCATCCTCCACCTAGCAAAAGAGGAAGTATATAGGGAAATCTACTTATGTCACTTCAAATGTGTCATTGAATATGTCACGAGCCTCACAGACACTCTCATGGGCCTTGAAAACAACAAGAGTGCCCCAGCAACAAGAGCCAGAAACTATAGAGACCATGGAGATCGAAGACTCCTCATCTGCTAGGTGGCAATGTACTGAAGCTATTCCAGGAGGAGGATCACAAGGAGCCGATGCAGGCCAATTGCTCACAGCAAACCAGGAAACCAAAGTAAGTAAGCAACCAACAAAAAGTAAAGCACCGCCAACATCCAGTCAACAAATAATTTTTGCTTCCACTTTTCTTACTTCTCACTCTTTGGTGTCCTCTTCCATTTCCATGGCGCCCATTACTACAAGTTTCGGCCCTGCTTTATCTACCCTTGCCACAATGTTTGTGGGAGGTTTCTCCTAATTTGCCTAGGCTAGGCCATTTATCTTAATGCCTTTGCGAACCTTAATGCCAACTGTCGCTGCTCAATCTCTCCTCGCCTCTCTTCATGAAAGCTTGGTCGCTATTGGCACCCCTATTATCCCTGCTACATTGGGTCCAACCTAGCATGCCCAACAAACATAATCGATTGTGACTACCCCATCATAGCAACTAATGAGCCCTTTCACCATTTCACAAACTGAACTATGGCAAGTCCCCTTTTTCTCCCTGAAAACTGTCAATCTCCCTCCAAAGAAAATACAAGGGCATGCTACACAGGTATTTCCTTTTTCCCTGCCTCCCAGTGCACGTATCACTGGCGGATTAGTTTGGTCTCCATCTGAATTCATATCCCATGGAGAAGCCACAAAGCAGATGCGAGCTCTCAGGATCCAAAAGTGAAAAGTAAAGGATGATAAGAAGGAAATGGAGTCCAAAGTATATACAGTTTACAATGAAGAGAAAAAAGTGTTGAATTTTGCCACCATGTACCCAAATGTTTTCAAACCACAGGGGGAGATGCTCCTAGGATATTATGACATGTATTCCATGGGACTTGATCTGACCGCAGCCCAACCACAGGATAAGGTGGAACTCATGGAGGAAATGTAGTGGGTAGTGACGATCGACTTCCGGAAGTCTGGCCATCAATTGAAGGAAAAAGAGGAGTAGCTAAAGCTGGTGAGGGAACGATTCAACTTCCTGGAAACAAAGGAGAAGTCACTTGAAGTAGAAGTTGAGCACTTATCCAAGAAAGTGCGAACAAGAGAGTTGGAGTGGAGCAAACTCCAAGAAGAACTCAATAAGTCCTAGTCTATTGACCCCATACTGCTCAATGAGCTATAGGAAAGGAACCAAAAATATCATAGCCAATTGACCTAAATGGAGCAGAATCTGCAACAAAAGGAGGAGGAGATAGTAGCTCAATGCACTCTATATGAGCAAGAATTAGAAAAGAATCATATGAACTTTGACGAAAAAAAGGCTCAATTAGAAAAGGAGCTTCAAGAGAGAAATTTCTCTCTTGATAGAGAATTAGCAAACCACGCCCAAGTTGAGGAAAACTAGTGTAAAGAAATGAGCAGCTCTAGGGAGCAACTGGCACCCATAAAAAAGAAAAATGTGGAATTCACAGAGGCAATTAACTCAAAGGATGCAAAGATTTCCACTCGAAAAAGCTCTCTCTAAGCCTCCTCCGCACATTTGGTTCTCATCCCCTTGGCTCGATAGATATATATTTCTTATTGGGAAAAGGTTAAAACCTTCTACCTAACACTGCAGCCAACACTCCGGTTCATCTCAAAGGCAACAAAATTGAGTCAGGAGCTTCACAGAACAATTGAACAATTCCCACGGTTCATCTCAGAGAAGGTTCTGGAAGCAAAGAGTCTACTCACCAATCTATATTTGATCTCCAATGAAGAACTGGCCAAGGCAGCGATTGAGGATCAGGATACTGCTACCTAGATGACCAACAAGTTCATCCATTGCCACTCGGTCTTCCAGCGAACTAAAGTAGTCGTAGCTACTTTGAGCCAAAAACTGGACATCATGCGAGATAATTTCTCCCAACTAAGCGAGATGGGTCTGCCATCTTCATTTCTTGAGGATGGGTCGATTGTGACAACCGAGTAGATTGTAGAAGGAATTGAAGAAAATGAGCAAGATCCAAATTCTTTCTAGAGTTTCAGCCATCCTCCCATCATAACAAACATTGAGGGTGTTATTCATCCTCTTGCACAACTAATTTTCCATTGCGAGGCAGGGGCCGGTTTACCTAAAACACTACCTTATAAAGAAATGCTTGACCTAGGTGGAGTGCATGAGAATCTGCACAAAATAGAGAGACCATCCAAAGATAATTGGTCACCTCTGCAGAAAGCCCTTTCCAAGCTCTAATTTCATGACCAATGGATGGCACTCTGGTCTGCAAACCAGAGAAAATTTTGGGTTCCACATTCCTCAAAGCAAAACGCCCCTGATAGTCACCAGAATCTATGAATTCAAAATTCACCATGCTCCCTTCGGGTTTGATTTTTGGCTATGTACCGTCCCATGCCTTCAACAATTTTCATTGGCCCCCTTTTCGGTTGTTGCTACGGCTTCTGCCACGTGTCTGCTCATCGAACTCTGTGGAGATTTTCTTCGTGCTCTTCTAACAGCCCATGAAATGCTCCCACATGTCATCACTATGGGTGATTTTGATCATCTTCTCCCGCTCTTCTATCGGCCCCCACTCCCGTACCACATAGCTCCCATCCGCATAAGGATTTGGCAAGCCGCACAAGCAACGTCTACAATAAACAATTTTTCTACATGTCCTCTCTACACAAGTTTTCTATGAAGGAAGGTAATATTTGTAGACATGCAAAACTAACATTCTGCATTTGATCAGGATCATTTATCAACTGAACTATATGTCGCATTAGATCCATTCATCACCTTCATCCATTCATTTAAATAACCTCATTTCCTAAGGTTATTTATTTAAAATCAAAGGAGCATTATCATCAATCTTTTAATAATAAATCAAAAAGCCATTTAAATCAAATCCTAAATCATATTCCACCATTTTTTGATTTAAATAAATCAATTATCAAAGTCTTGAAAGTCAAATCATCTAATCAGCATTAAATCAGCATAATCATCATCTAACCCTGATTAAATGTTAATCCCACCCCACTTGCATTATCTAGATATCTCCACTTGCACAATAAATCAATTTTATTGATTTATTAAAACCTCATTTTCCCTCAACATGACAAGTCAAACATGGCATTTATTGCTCTCCTTTCTTGTCCCCCTCTCAAAATTCTATTGCAAATTTGAATTCAAAATTCCTCTTGGGCACTCTTCCCAAATCTTGCACAACCATTGACCACTCACATGATGACAAGTGTCCTCAACTCATTGGCTTGTTTTTTATCCCACATTGGTCCCTCTTCAACACTTGGCATTTTGAAAATCTTTAAATAGGTGCTTCATCTTTGAGCAAATCCTTCAGAATTTTAAGCAAGGTTACTCTCTTCATTTGAGATTTGATCTTGTTCATCATCACTCCACCATCTCCATTTGCATTTTATCATTTTAGCTTTGATCAAGGATTGGGAAAGGGTCACTAGCACATGTGACACCAATCCAACTATGGAATAGGTAGCTTGCTTTTGTTTTCATAATGCTTTAGTCTTTTTATCATCATTTGTGGCATTTTGAAAGCATTTGTAATGGATTTCATAGAGGTATTTTGATAGAGTTTGCAAGGAACTAACCCATGCTTGAAGTTTAGTTGTTTTGCAGATTTTAAAATGATATCTTTCCCAAATCCTTGTGTTGCTTAACACTATCCTTGCATTGTCGTGTATCCTCGACAATGTTATCATCAATCCCAATCAATCAAATCGTTGCATTGTTGTGTATCCTCAACAATGTTATCATCATCATCAATCCATCGACCCGATCAATCAACCTTAGCTTGGTTTGCAGTTAAATCCATAAACAGGGCAATGATATCATCACACATGTCATCAAAATCATGCGAAAATCCAAAAACATTCAAAACATATCAAAATCCAAAAAAAGTCAAAAAGCAGAAAACATCAAAAACATTGGAATCCGAACTACATCATCTCTGAGCTTAAACATAGGCAAGGCTAATCTTTGATCAGCCCCCGAGGCATCAAAATCCAAAAACATTTTGAAAACATCAAAATCAAAAACATTCAAAAGCATCAAAAATCCAAAAACATTTGAAAAACATCAAAATCCAAAAAAAAAAGCCTCAAAACATTTCAAAACGTCAAAAACATCCAAATATTTGAAAAAAATCCATCCATCTCATCTCGCTTGCACCCACAATAATCAGTCATCCATAATAAATTGATCGTCACCTTCATCCTTTGGCAAAACAAACAGAAACAATCATAGCAGTCAACAATAGCAAACTTCAATCATAAAATCTAAATCGAAACAGCAAACCGTTAAAACAAAATCAAACTCTTGATCAGTCGCAAACATGTCAGTCAACTTTATATCATTAGCCTATCAATCAACTTATCAAACCATCATCATCCTGTACAATGCATGTCCTAGGATATATCGTTCCGACAATGGGCATCATTTATGGATATCACCTCGGATTCTTATCCTATCAAAACAAATCCTTTGGCTAGAGGTATGAAGAACATTGGCTTGTTTGCGTACTTGATCTTTTCTTTTGATTTATCTTATTCGCGCTCATTCAAGGACCTCGATGATATCGAGCGAAGGATTTAGAGAGATAGGAATGGAAGACGATCATTATCTTTTATGCGCTGTGCTTGTTGGGCGTTAGCAATAAAATAACTTGGCGAATACTTGCTGTTAGATGCAGCCTAATAAGGTTTCGTATGTCAAGTGTGAACGAGAATACTCCTATCTATTTTCAGTCAAGTCCATCACACTAAGTACAAGCGCCATCTGGTCCTTTATACCTTGATGCATCGTGCTTAGGCATTATCAAAATAAAGTAAATGACCGCGCAATCCCAATCATATGATAAGCAAAATCATCCATCTATCATCATCATTTCTCATCATCATTTATCATCATCATCATCCCTCATCATCATCTCTAATAAAGTCTCATTCAATCATGGACTTATTTGGGGTCCTCTTGGCCATATCGATTTCCACGCTAGCATCCGTATTAGTCATGCATCCATCATGCATCCATCCTACATCTGGCATCGGCGCAGCACATATCATTCATATCATACATGTAGGAAACATCGATCATTTCACATGCGTACGTTTCCATCATCATCATAATATAGATCCTGTTAGTCTAAGCATGCATAAATCATCCATTGCATAATCACAACATATCACATCATCAATCTCATCCATCTCATATCCTTATCATCATTTAAGTTGCTTAGAATAATATAGATTTGTTATTCTAAGCATCTTAATCATCTTTGCATCGTCATCATAACCATCCATTTGAACCTCTTTATCGTGAGATGCGACCCTCCAAATCGAGATCTTTTCACTTTCGATCTCGAGGGGCAATCATGCCAGTGTACTTCTTTTCATTTGGGGCATCCAGAAAAATCATGAAAATTTTTTATTTCGATTCGCGACAGAAGTTTATTCTTTGAACCAGCATAACAAGTACATTTGTAGCTTCAAGGGGAAAATGTAGACACGTCAAATTGACATAATGCATTCAACTAGGTCATAATCATCCATTCAGCAAATAAATCAAGTTCATTTATCAATCTCCTAAAGTCATCAGTTTAAATCAAATAAATCAAACTTGATCCTATCATCTCTTTGATTAAATAAATCAATCATTTATTTAATTAAATCTCATATCATCATTCATCTCCCTTTGATTTGATTTAAATCCCTAAATCAAGTCAAAGTGGTCAAATCAGCCTAATCATCATTAATTTAACCTAATCCTGATCTAATGCTAATCTCATCCCACTACAAACATCTCACACGCACAATTTCTCCTCTGGAAATAGCGCAAGGAATCAAATTTGTGTACAAGGTACAAAAAATCAAACGAAGGGCAACCAAGGTACAAACGAACAACGAAGGCAAAAACGGAAAAGCGAAAGTGAAAAATCAACAAGGAGGAGGCTAGCAAACAAAGACGAAAGGGGGATGATTTTTTTTGAAAACACAATGTGTTTTTTAACACTTTAAGTGTTGATCAACACTATTTCACGAACTTGTTTATCTTTTCGTTTTAGAACACTAATTTTCATTTGGGTCTAAAACGAACAATTTGTTTTTCATTGCAAAGGGCTTAAAACGAATCTTAGGACAAACTTACTAGAGTTCGTTTTTGGGTTAAAAATTGAACAAGCAATCTTCATATTTCATTTGGTGCTTAAAACGAATTCACAATTGCTTTGAAGGGCATAAAACGAACAAGTGTTTGAATTGTGTGATTGTCTTTTGAGTACGTATCCTCTCCCCTTGCGCTTCGTGTGATCTAGGGTGCAAGAGAAACACTCAAAATACATTTTATTGCTTTGAAACACTTCAATTTGGGCTTAAAAATTGAACATCTTGTGCGAGTGTGAGTAGGGGCATTTTTGCGTACATTCTCTTTCTTTGTGCCATGTCAGATTGATCGATTCACCGGATTGTGTCTTTGCTAAGCTTTGTTTATCTTAGGGAGGCCTGCAGCAGGAAAAAGTACTCACCCAAGCAGCGAATCAGCAGTAGCCTCTAAATCCAAAATTTCCAGCGGGATATAAATGAGGGTTTTGGTTAAAAGCGCCATAATCGCAGCGGTTAGCTCCAGAGCCAAGGGATGGGTCAGAAAGGGACTCTTAAAGAGTATGGGTCAATCTCCGCGAGCGGAAGATGCTTACTAGAACCCATGTGCTAGAATTTGCCAAAATATTTAATCTATTTGTTGGTGCAAAACGGTCGATTACGAAGCCACCCACACTCTTCTGGTCTTTAGTAGGGGTGAAGCCACGCCATGGGGTGGTTCATGGTGTTGTCTTAGGCTGCCCGATTGGCGTTAATGAGTCATGGAGGCAGTCAAGTCAAACATCTAACCATCCGCTAGAGATAAGCGTGCTGTGGACCTTGTCAAGTGGGAATCCAACAAATATTGTCTTACATCCATAGGGCTTAATTATTCTTGTTTGAAAACACAGTGTGTATTCAAAAACATTTTGCAAACAAACATTCAACATGATTCTCAAAATTTCAAACCCTCTTTGAAGACAAATGCCATTGACTCAATCCATATGTTATTGCTTTCCCTCACGGATTCACGCCTAGAGGTTCCTAAGCATTGGATTATACCTCAATTTGTCTTCTTGAGTAAACAATAGGAAAACCCTTGCCTTAAGTTCATTGAATTTCCACATAAAATATCTTGTGGGGTTTAAAGAAATTAAGACATTGGACATCGAGTTTGAAACATAATCAAGTGGTTGTTTTTGGTAAAAAGAACTCATTAAGCAAAGATAACAAATTGGACCCCACACATGTGCTTGATATCTCTTGGTCATATTGGTCTTTTGATTGCTCTTAGAGAAAAGTATGTTCTTCAATACCTTGGCCTAGTAAACAAAGTCTCTTTAAGTCTCTTAGGATCAAAATCAAACACTTCATTCACCTCAAACATTTATCAACATCATCCCACAAACAACTTTAGAGCTTTGAAAACGTCATTACCTAGACTTGGGTACATTTCCAAACCAAATCAAAATCATTTGTTTAGTTAGGTGTGTTTGGATGAATCCTTCCACGCACACTTAGTTAAATTATCACCTCTTTGAACAAGTTCATCCTAAAATAACATCCAACATTTTAGGGTTTACAAGTTCATCATCCACATCAAACAATCAAAAACAAGCCCTAAGTCTAGCATTGATCCAAAGTTCTTAAACGTTCATCACTCATCATTTACACATTTCATCCTCCATCTCATCATTGGTCCTAAGAATCTTAGAGGTCACTTTCACAATAAGGTCATAACACAAGGAGAATATGGAATATAAACTTGATCCATACATCTTGGGTAATCCAAATCAATTGAATCTTCAAAGCCTTTCAATGCCTATCAATTATCAAAGTCCATGCATAGGATCATTGCCTTCGACAAATGTCAATGGTACAACAAGTGTGAGTATGCCCAAGTCAAAGTTTGGAACACATTTTCCAATGATAGATCTAAATCCAAACCTACAAATCCATCAACTGAACAATCAATACATGAGCCTTGAAACGAACAATGTCATTCCACCAAATCCCTACAAACCAAATGTGGATGTACCAAGTGCAAGTTTTCGAAACATGAATCCTAACTCATAAACCTTTGGAAAAATGATTCCCAATACCAACATTGTTCATCCTATCATGCCAAATCTAAACATCATCCCAAATCAGAACATTATCCAAAGTCAATTTTCCCATAATCCCATTCAAAAACTGCAAGTAGGCATCCTAAATCTGCTTAAACAAGAGCCAAATCAACTATCTCAAGTGAGTCAAGATCAAAATCAAGAACAAATTTGGCGAGATCAAATTGTGAAACTTTCCAAAATAGTTAAGGCATGGCGCCAAGGGAAATCTCCACCACCATTACCCACATCATTCCTTGGTTTAGGGCTTCCCCCTTTACCTAACACCAATCATTCCATCCAAATAAATCCACCTAACGTCAATCAAACCATCACGTCAAATCCTTCGAATATACCATCGACATCGCACCAACAGATGGTATCTAATCAAACAACATTGATCCCAAATCAAAATTTGGTCTCCCAAGGACCTATCACCTCATTCATTCCAACCATCACTATCCCTGCAATCATTCCAAACACCACTATCATGCCCATCACATCTCAACCCCTTACTACCATGATCGCTCCATGCGTATCTCATACACTTGTCACTACATCCAACATGATTTCGAATCCACCACCACCCCCACCACCAACAATTTCCACCACATCAAGCAAATACGACGCAACATTACAAGCTGCTTTTCAAAAGGGATTCCAACAATATCTAGCCATGCAACAAGCAACACAAGTTGCCCAAGCCTTTCAAGCTACCCAACCAACACGGGCACAAACACAAAAGATGACAACTATTGAAAACAAGGATCAAGATCAATCCATCACTGAGCACATGTTTACTTCATCCAATGATCAAATCGACATATGTCAAGAGTCACTTTTGAATCACGATCAAAATCCACCAACAAAACTTGACAATGAGCCAATTCAAGAAATGTCAACATCACTAGACTCTATGGTCGAAGACATTCATAATCTCTCCACTACAATTGTCGAAAACAATGATCAAAATCTCTCCATCGAGGAGCACATTGAGGATGTATCTACACAATCCAATGATAAACTCACCATACATCAAGAGCCACTTTTTAGTGATCTCTTTCAAGGAGTGTTAGGACTATTTGATCCAATTGACATAATGCATGATCCATTGACCAATGACCATATTGAAAATGTCTCTACAACGCCTTATGAGTTAGAGGACATATCTCAAGAAGTTATTCCAAAGCAAGATCAAAATATTTCACTAAGGTCTAGCAATGGTCATTTTCAAAACATGTTGATCCCCTTTAACCTCATGGTTACAGATGCTGAAGGAACCTTGAACTTGACCATGCCTAATGTCGACATCCAAAAGTCCTTTGTAAGAAATCCATCCTTTGAAGCTGCTCCATGTCAAGAACTTGATCCAAAGCATGTCGAAAGCAACTCCAAAATCATTCAAGATCAAGAATTTGTATCTTCAAGATACTAAAATAATCTGATGGACACTCTCCTATCTATGCAAGATGATCATATCCATACTCCTCCATCTACCCATGAGATGCTTTCTTTGGATGGAAACATAGATGATCATTATTCAGAACAGGATCTCTTTATTCCTGACATTATTGCACAAAAAGAGCAGATTCTTAACTCCTACAATCAAACGGAGTTGTCAACATCAGGATCAAATATGTCCCAAACTTAGATTGAGGACATGATGAATAAAGATATCCATCATTATCCGTCGAATAAAACAAGTCAAATAGAACATCCAGAGTTAGCAGAGCAGCAAATTGAAAGAACGTCAACTACGGAGGTCATTTGTCAGAGCAGGTTTACTGAAAAAGATATCTCAAAACAAGTAGAATCAAGGAATGAAAGTGATACTATCACTATACTGGGGGCAACTTCATCTCAAGCAAATGTCAACATAGAAAGCACGAAGAGTCCTTATGATGAAACTAGTGTCAATACTACAACCAGTCACGCCATGAATCTTCATCCACCCATCACCCCATCCACGAATTGGGACCAACTTCAAAGAAAAAATTTGAATCAAAGTACGAAGAACGTTATCAAAGCAAAAGAAGTTGAGAAGCATAATGGACAAATCAAATATGCATGGATACCAAAGTATACAAAAGAAAGATCATCCCTATCACACTCCATCAGTCAAAGAAACTATGGGGCAAACTAAAAGAGGGAAAGGTATCCATCAAAGATATCCGCAAAATCAAAAGCAGGCTTCTCAAGCGACGTACAAAGTTTATCAAGCAGTTGGTCCTAATTCCATGCACACTTCCATATCCACCCATCATTGCTCATCTTCCCAAGTTTGGAGAGTCAAAGGTTCCAAACTGTCAACCAATCCATCTCTTATCCCTAAACGCACTCCATCCATGCCTCCACGCATGATATCCAATTCTTACATTGATCGTGTATTGGCAACAACCCTTTATCATAAGGATTCAGAAGGCACTTTATCGCGATGTGCGTACAGAGACAAAGTTAACCTTAGTATCGACGAAGCAGATCAAGAATCCCAAAAGTGGCATTCAAGTGCACGTATCTTAGCAAAGCAGCTTCTTCAAGCAGGATATCGATGGCACATTATGACAGAAGTGTCTAAGTCAACACCACCAGGTGGTTCAGCATGAATCTTTCAGAAAAATACAAAAAAATAAAAAATCATAAAAATCCAAAAAAAATTAGAAAAAGGATTGAAAACAGTAAAGATAAAAATCATCCTCTAGTGAAAACCGCATGGGCGGCGCTTTGGGCAAGACCATGATGAAAACTTGGCAAACATGCATCATTTGTGGAATCGAGCATCTACGTACGCCAGTTCTGTTGAAAGCATCTCATCCCATCCTTAATAAATTGAGCATTCCATCCATCTTATCCATAATAAATCCATCCATCCATGAACCATTTATCCAATCCATTTTTATCTATCTGCATCCATAGTCCAAGTTATCTTGATCTTGATGAAATTTTGGGGCACGCTTTACACTTGCTTATGGTAAACATCTTGACATGGGCCGTTTTCATTAATCCTATCCTATGCAGCATTATCTGAGCTATGAAGCATTATCCAAATGAGCATTCGTTATTCGAGCACCTTATCTTATCGCAAGATAAATCCTTGGCATACTTTGCATGCTTACCATATCCATCCATCCATACACTTATCCGAACATCCATCTAGGGTATTCCATACATTGCTAGACATTGGGGGCAGATATGTAGATCTTACTTCGAGAATAAATCTTGGTCTATATCCTCTAGCTTATGTGGCAATCCGAACATTGGAAAACATGAAATAAAATTGGTCAAAGCATTTGTGATCTAGAATCTGAATCATTAGCCCATGGCATATTTTGACAAGAACATGTTCTTTATCAAGTCTCCATCTTCAATCGAACATCAATCAAAACAATCACTATCAGTCACATCTAAACGCATCCTTCAACATCAACATCACATCATCTAAAACATCTTTGTTCCAAATCAAGCTTAATCAATCATGATCAATAAAATTCAATCAAAAAAATCATCATCTTGGGATATCCTTGTGTTGCTTAACACTATCCTTGCATTGTTGTGCATCCTCAATAATGTTATCATCATCAATCCATCATCATCTTATCTTTGCATTGTTGTGCATCCTCAACAATGTTATCGTCATCAATCCTGATCAAAAAATCCTTGCATTATTGTGTATCCTCAACAATGTTATCATCATCATCAACCCATCAATCTGATCAATCCACCTTAGCTTGGTTTTCAACAAAAATCCCAAACGGAGCACTGATACTGTCACACATGTCCATATTCTAATCGTCAAAATCGTGCAAAAAATCCAAAAACATCCAAAACATCCAAAACATCCAAAAACATCCAAAACATATCAAAATCCAAAAACACTCAAAACATTTCAAAACATCAAAAACATTGGAATCCGAACTACGTCATCTCTGAGCTTAAACTTAGGCAAGGCTAATCTTTGATCAGCCCCCGAGACATCAAAATCCAAAAACATTCACAAAACATTGCAAAATCCAAAAACAGCCTCAAAACATTCCAAAAATGTCAAAAACATCCAAATATTTGAAAAATCCACCCGTCCCATTTCACTTTCATCCGCAATAATCAATCATCCATAATAAACTGATCATCACCTTCATCCTTTGGCAACACAAATAGAAACAATCACAACAGGCAGCAAAATCAAGCTTCAATCGCAAAATCAAAATCAAAACAACCGACCCCAAAAACAAAATCAAACTCTTGATCAGTCACAAACATGTCAGTCGACCTTGTATCAACAGCCTATCAATCAACTTATCAAACCATCATCATCCTATACAATGCATGTCCTAGGATATATCGTTCCGACAATGGGCATCATTTATGGATATCACCTTGGATTCTTATCCTATCAAAACAAATCCCTTTGGCTAGAGGTATGAAGAACATTGGCTTGTTTGTGTAATTGATCTTTTCTTTTGATTTATCTTATTGCACTCATTCTGAGGACCTCTCGATGATATTTGAACGAAGGATTTAGAGAGATAGGAATGTGACAACAATCATTATTCTTTGTCTCATCAGGCTTTTGTTGGACGCCTTAAAATAACTTGGCTAATACTTCGTTTTGTTAGATATGTATGGAGGATGTTTCGTATAGCTTGTTGACTATTCAGAATGCATTGGTTTTACCTTCTCTCTGTGTTTCGGTCCTAGATGTTTGAGACTCTCTAAAGTGCATCCTAGCAAGGTTTCCGTATGTCAGGTGTGAACAAGAATACTCCTATCTATTTGTTGAGTCAAAGTCCATCACACTAAGTACAATGCCATCCTGGTCCTTTATACCTTGATGCATCATGCTTAGGCGTGTTATCAAACATAAAGTAAGTGACCCTTTAAAAATCCCAATCCTTGATAAGCAAATCATCATCATCATCTATCATCACCATCTCTAATAAAGTCTTGACCAATTATGGACTTGTGGGATCCTCTTGTCATCATCTCATTTCCATGCTAACATTGCATCATGAATAGTCCATCATGCATCCATCCTACATCCACAAACCATTAGCATGCATCCATCATGCATCCATTATGCATTCATCTTGCATCCATAAATTATTAGAATCATGCATCATCATCATAATATAGATCTGTTAGTCTAAGCATCTCATAACTCATCCATTGCATAATCACAGCATATCACATCATCAATCTCATCCATCTCATATCATATCATCATTTAAGTTGTTTAGGATAATATAGATTTGTTCTACATCTTGAAATCATCTTTACCATCCATAACTATCCATTTTGAACCTTATCACGTAGATCGACCCTCAAATTGAATATTTCGGCTGATTCGAGGGGGTACGCTCAGCATCTTTTCCGCTGGGGCATCCTAAAATCAGAAAATTTTAAATTTCCTTAATCATGTAAAAGCGATTTTGAAACCAACGCAATGCGTACATTGTTTATAAAATGTATTACAGTAAACTAACATTCTGCATTTGATCAGGATCATTTATCAACTGAACTATATGTCGCATTAGATCCATTCATCACCTTCATCCATTCATTTAAATAACCTCATTGCCTAAGGTTATTTATTTAAAATCAAAGGAGCATTATCATCAATCTTTTAATAATAAATCAAAAAGCCATTTAAATCAAATCCTAAATCATATTCCACCATTTTTTGATTTAAATAAATCAATTATCAAAGTCTTGAAAGTCAAATCATCTAATCAGCATTAAATCAGCATAATCATCATCTAACCCTGATTAAATGTTAATCCCACCCCACTTGCATTATCTAGATATCTCCACTTGCACAATAAATCAATTTTATTGATTTATTAAAACCTCATTTTCTTCAACATGACAAGTCAAACAGGGCATTTATTGCTCTCCTTTCTTGTCCCCCTCTCAAAATTTATTGCAAATTTGAATTCAAAATTTCCCCCTCTTGGGCACTTTTCCCAAATCTTGCATATACATCAACTAATCACATGATGACAAGTGTCCTCAACTCATTGGCTTGTTTTTTATCCCACATTGGTCCCTCTTCAACACTTAGCATTTTGAAAATCTTTAAATAGGTGCTTCATCTTTGAGCAAATCATCCACAATTTTAAGCAAGGTTACTCTCTTCATTTGAGATTTGATCTTGTTCATCATCACTCCACCATCTCCATTTGCATTTTATCATTTTAGCTTTGATCAAGGATTGGGAAAGGGTCACTAGCACATGTGACACCAATCCAACTATGGAATAGGTAGCTTGATTTTGTTTTCATAATGCTTTAGTCTTTTTATCATCATTTGTGGCATTTTGAAAGCATTTGTAATGGATTTCATAGAGGTATTTTGATAGAGTTTGCAAGGAACTAACCCATGCTTGAAGTTTAGTTGTTTGCAGATTTTAAAATGATGCCTACAATATTGACCATGAGCTGTGAAATACTGCCACACGTCTCTTTGGCACACACTTCTTCAACACAGGGGTTGAGGAAGACTATGAGCTACGGGGTGTTTCCATGTTTTCTAACTGCCTATCCTAAAGGGTGACACTTGTCTACACGAGGCTTTGCTGGACCACTGCCATCATTTATGGGGGATGCACTTGAATGGAGGGTGACCAAATGTTGTGTCTTGAATCTTTTCTATTACAACAACCGAGGGTGATCATTGCCTCAACATCATTGCTCAGATTCATAATCTTTTTGGTTGTTGCTCACTAAGCGATGGAGGGCTTGCTATAAATATTTCTCTTTGCTTCCGACAAAGCATTCTATGGTTACTAGTTCTATGGTTCCATTCCAAGGGTTCTCATATTTGAAGATCATATACTTTTTCACCAAATTTTAGAATCATAGGATTTTTTGGAGAGATCAGGCCTTTGTATTGTTTAGATTATTGCAAGAACTCACAGATTGTGCCATTGTTCAGCCTCTATGTTTCTTATGCTATTGATAAACTCTATGTTGTTCCATTATTGTTTAAATGGTTTATTTGTCGTACGTTTGTAATTTGAATGCAAGTTTGCTAGTTTAGATTATGTCTTTTGACTCTTCTTTCCAGTAAATGGGCGTGATTATTATTTTATGTCACTAAATAAGTTGTTTATGCTGCAATCCTCAATTTCTGTTATTCTAGGACATGGTAAATTGCTAAGCAGGCCCTTAGACTATATCCAAAAGATAGGTTTATCATGCCTTTCATATAAATTTTGGCGTATCACCTTAGTTAGATTCTTTATTTTATATATTTTTTTGTTTCCCATTCCAAAACCCTATTCACAGAAGAAGTCAGCTTCTTTAAAAATTTGGAGGTCACTCAGTTTAGCGCAATAGGTCTCCCATAAACTAAGTTTCCCACAAAAGGGTTGTTACCTTGCCAATTTTTGGCATCAACAGTAGGGTTAGTGAATAGGATTTTGTCTTGGTCAAACCCCTTGTTGGTAGTTAAACCCTTGAAATGAAAATGAAATATGGAAAGAGAATGATGAATGAACAAAGACAATGCTACAACTCATGAAACCCTTGAAGTAGAATGTTGCAAACATGTATTTGATGGCTCCAAAGTGCTTGAATCCTCTTGTAAACAAAATGCTTAAATTCTAAGTCACTTGATTACTTGTTAGATTGATTTCAGATTGAAATGAATGAAAGAACCTTATATTTATACACAATTATGCAATAATTCCCAAAAAATACATCACAGGCTAACCTTAGATGTTAGAAAATGAAAACCTGCTAGAAATTTGAATTAATTTTCAATTTTGTGCCAAAGTGGACTCATTCACCACTCTAGGAAAATGGGTCCCACCTAAGGGGACTCATTCACCCAAAATGGCGAATGGGTCCCACCTTAGGCATTTAAGTGGGTTTCAGGATTTAAATGTTTTAAATGATGTTTAACAGGTTTATTCTCAAAAATACTCACAAGTAGGGCCTATAGATGCAAAATGGGGCCAATTAAAGAATAAGAAAGCCCAATTATTAATGACAAGCCTAGAAAAGTGTGAAATTTTGTTACAACACTTTGAAATAAGGCTTGGTAAAAGGTTATTTAGGTGAAATACATTAATAAGACCCTACAAAAATGTGAAAGTGTGTTACAACACTTTAATACACTTAAGTAAGGTACCATTTGAGTTCTTTTAGTTTACAAGGGCCCAAGACCTAATGTGAATGTGTTATTCACATTACAACATTAAATCAAGGCACAATTAAGCCAAAATCACAAGGAGGGCCAAAATGAGATAGAAAAAGTAGAAGGGTTACTTTTTCGATGTCCACATTTAACCCCCACTTTAGTGAGAGGATGAACCTAATTAAAACTCACACTAAAGTAGACCAACATGCATCAAGAGGGGTTCCCATGAACCAATGCTAGCAAGGTGGGACAACAATGATCAATAGGGTGATCAATCCCCTAGGATCAAGATCACATGACAAACCAAACATAAGCACAAGGGAACACACAAGAAAATGATATCAAGAACAATGACAAGGCACAAGCATATAATGCCAAAGATGAAAGAGAGAAAAAGAAAAGAAAAAGGAAAGAATCAAATCAAGCTTTGATCGTTTGTCCAACACAATGTGGATCAGATCTAAGGTTGTTTGTTCAAAAAATGCATACTCACTCTGAGGTGACTGAACTCATGGTTGTTTGTTGGGTGAGAAGGCCTAAAAGGTGAGAAACATACACTCATGGCTGGTATTCCCTCACACACATGCGGGTGGCTATGGGAAAGTCATGCCTCAGAATGGGCTTCCCGCTCAACCATACCAAAGTTATACCTCCTGATAACTTTAATAAGGCACCACAAAAGAAAAAATGGTCTTTTGAGCTTCATGAGACAAGAAAACATTCATATTCTTGGAGCTCATGAACAAACAGGATGGCACTACAAGCATGCAAGTGTGTTATGCAAGGTGGCCATATAACAAATGCAAAGAATGTAACATACAAAGAATGTTCAAAGGAGTCTTGCTTAGTTCATGTGAGGTTTTTAACTTAGGGAACATTGTGCCTAATGTCTCCAAGAGAGGACCGATCAAAGAATAGAAGATTCACAACTTAGGGGATGCAGTGTGTCACATCAAGCCACCAAGAGGAATGTAATATGCTAAGATATATCACGCTCATGAAGGACATCACACTCAATGTCATCCACAAAGCAAAAAATGCATCGTATGAAGTAAAAAGGCTGCACTAAGAACCTAGAAAAGGAAAAATGCAAAAGAATAATGCCAATGTATGCCCCCACTTTAAAGAAATTTCTAAACACCATTCTATGATCAATTATTTTAAAGTGGAAAAATAAAAAATTCAAATAAAAAAGAAGACATGAGAGCCAACTTGGAAAGCCTATGCCAAGTCATATGTTTCCAAGTAAAGCTACATCATGTGAAGGAAAGGAAACAGAAAAGGAAGGGGTTTCCCTCAAAATGAAAACACCAAACACATAAGGGATCTATGGATTTGGGGTCAATATGTTCATTGCTGCAATGTTTTGTAAAGAGCTCGAAACTGTTATCATCCCCCAAATACATAGAACTAGAAGAATGACACAAAGAGAGTGAAAACAAAGAAAAGAACCATTTGGGTCAACATGGAAGAGACATAGGGTGTCTCGACGCCTTGTGTCATCCCCAAAAGGAAACACAAGAAAAATGAAAAAGAAAAGGTGAAAGAAAAAGAAAAAGCTTTTGGGTCAACATGAAGGAGACATGAATGTCTCGATGCCTTGTGTCATCCTCAAAAGGAAAAAACAAGAAAAAGGAAAGGAAAAGGAAAAGAAAAATAAATCCATTTGGGTCAACATGAAAGAGACATGAATGTCTCAATGCCTTGTGTCATCCCCATAAGGAAAACACAAGAAAAAGAAAAGGAAAAGCAAAGAAAAAGAAAGCCTTTTGGGTCAACATGAAAGAGACATGAATGTCTCAATGCCTTGTTTCATCCCCAAAAGGAAGACAAAAAAACAAAAGCGAAAGAGATGTACGACATAGAGAAGAATGAAGGTACAAATAGAGGAATGTCACAAAGAGAGAGAACATCAAACAAAACATCACGAGGGATCACATTACATACATGCAATCACACAAAAGAAAAAGAAAGAAAAGAAAAAATGCAAAAGACTAGTAAGGAAAATACAAGTAAACCATCAAGCAAGTCATCTGCCTCCCAATCTCAGTTTGTAGAAGCGGAAATTGAACAACATATCTAAGGGACAACGACAAATGCATTACTAAGACAAGGCTAACAATTGATTTCCCTCACTGAGTGCAAGGAAAGAATGAGCTAAGAGAGGTGATGGGAAAGGTCATGTAATAGTGAGAAATAAAACATTCGACAACTACTACATGACAAAAAGTAGGAGAGTAGGTCATGGGATCACTGGATAGCAATTATTTCCATCGAAGTGATACTTGCTGAATATTTCATTCAATGTACGACACTCATCACTACTATGTCCAAGAACTCGATGATATGCACAATGTGGAACTTTGGCATATTTAGGATATATCACCAACCTATTCATGGGTGGTAATATTATTAGTTATTTGTTTAAAAGTATTTGTAATTTCCTTTCACTTTCAGGTGGTGGATGGAGAGGAAACTTTAATTTTTGTATCTTGTAAGGCCTCTTGCGTTTACTAGATTTTCCATTTTCTCTAATTGAAGGAGGAGGACTCAAAGTGATCCTATCATCCTTGTCATTATTATCAGTCAAGGGTTTCTCTCTAGGAAGAAGGACATTCAAATCAAGGGGAGAATCAAAGATCACTGTACCATCACCAGGAAGCCTTAGATATTCTCTAGGAGGCTTGTTGTTATCAGGGGGATTTGGATAGTCTATCCCCTTTGTATTTTCATCATTTCGTATTTGTTCTAGAAGTTGATGAATTTCATGTTCACTTGTTGTGTCACATCCTTGTTTGCTCAAGATTGTGAAGCCTTTGCCATATGTTTCTTCAAGGTTGATTGGAGTGTTTGTTACTTTATTATCATAAAATGGTTGAGTGGTTGCTTGTCTATAGGAACTAGGTTCACCTATTGTAGGGAACTTAGGTTCAACTTTTGTTTCAGGATGTAAGTAACCAAACATCTCAAGAGGTGGTATTGTAGGAGGATGTGTTTTGTTCATGGATGGATAAAAGGATGCATTAGCTTCAATGTTGTCAAGACAATTATTTATGAGCATATTCACATTGTCATCATCTTCTCCAATGATGTCAACATCACGAGGACATGCATTAGGATTTGAGTGAGCATGAGTGAGTTCAATGTCATTAGGGTCATTTCCAAAGGCACAAATTGACATATCTACTAAATATTTTAATGACATCCACAACTTATTAAAAACCATATCCACGATGCAGATTTTTAGAGTCTAAACTATGCAACAATGCAATTTTGATTTTTAGCAATGCACAAGATGGATGAAGTTAAAATAGATGCAAGGAATTGAATGAAATTGTATAATTTTTTGCCTAGACCTGCTCAAACATGAACAAACAATCAAACATTAGTCCATAAACAAGTGTAAACAAGCATTCCCCATGAAATTCATTCAAACACAAGAACATGAAAACAAAGTAAAATACCAAGTAAACTACTAATGAAATCCTATTATAATGCTCAAACCAACATCCCATGGGGGAATTGGTGATTCTTTGATGTGGAAAGAAGCCCTTTCCCAATTCCTTGATAAGCTTGATGATAGATGTCTGATTCTTGATCCAAAATGCCAATAACCTAGCTATGGATGATAAATTCTATGCTAACTTGGATGAAAATATGGATGAAATTGTGGATAGTAAACTTGCATAAACTTGGATCATAACCTTGCATCAAAATCTGGATGATTATGGATCCCAAATCAATAGAGAAGGCCTCTATTTATAATGGAGAAGGTTTGAAGAATGAAGAATGGGGAGAATGTGGGATTAAAATTTGAACCAATGGCATTGTGCCACTTGTCAACATGCTAATGAAGGGAGGTGGAGCACATTTTGAACAATGTGCATGTTTAATGCATGTAGGTGGAATTTGAATTTGAAGAGGTGACTTGTGTAAGAGGAGGTGTAAGAGGAATTAATGCCAAGTTGGCTCAAGGAGAAGACATGTAAGAGCTTTTAATGCCAAGTTGGAGGACAAAAGTCCTTGGGAGGAGAATTCAAATAAGTGGAATATTCCACTAATATGCCATATTTGAATGAAAATAGGGGGAATTAGTAAATAAAATAAATTGATTTACATGTGCAACTTGCAAAAGCTAGAGGAATGGAGGATTTTTGTTAGGAGTTAATTAATCTAGGATTAATTAACTTAGATGAACTTAGTTGATTGTGACATTAATTTAAATGCTTGAATTTATTTAAATCAAATGAGAGGATATTGGTAGATTAGTAATTTAATTAAATAAATTTGATTCATTCAATTAAATGAAGAACATTAGGTTTTAATTAAATAAAGTTGATTTATTTAATCAAAGAGAGAACATTAGGATTTAATTAAATAAAGTTGATTTATTTAATCAAAGGAGGAATTTTGATGAATTAATTAAATAAAGATTATTCAATTAATTGGTTAGTAAAGAAATTATCAAGGAAGAATCAAAGTTAGTTAATCAACATCGATTACATGATATCAATCAGGATATTTCGAGTGTCTACATTTTGCCCCTCTTTGAAGCAATGTACCTGCTGCGTTGGTTCAAAGAATAATCTTGCCGAGATCAAAAATAAAAAAAATTCTAATTTTTCCGAATGCCCCATTGCTGCCCCAATCAGAAGAATTATGTTGGTATACTGCCCCCTCAAGAGAACGGACAAAAATTTGGATTTTAGGGTGATTTCTCGAAAAAAGATGACAAGTTTCCTAACGGGTCCATAAAGGCTCCAAGATACTGAAAATATGCCAAAACATGAAATGAACCTTGGTTGGGAAAAAAAGGTGCCGAAGGTGCAAAACCCTAGTTTGATGGCTAAATTGGGGCAAAAAACCCTAATTTCCATGTTTAAATAGGCATGGAGGGGTCACTTTCCATTCATTTTTGCATTCACACTTTGAAAGTTCTAGCCTTTTGAGCTCTAACCCTCTTGCAGAATGGTGCAACGAGTGCTTCCTCGACACATTTCTGAGTGAGTTTGCGTGCACCATAGACTTCCAAGCACAGGACCACTGGTATGTGACCCAAACCTGAATTTGAAATGTGATTTTTTAGTGCATTTATTACACTTTAAAGAGTCAAAGTCCCCAACTTCGCTATATAGTGATGCACCAAGTGAAAAATTGGCGACATTGAAGCTCAAATAACATCACCTATGTAAATTACGATGTTGTTTGTAATTTGACTTTAGGGTTTCAAATTCTAAATAGTGATGCCAGTGTAAATGGTGACGCTATGCCCGATTTGAGATTAGGGTTTGTCGGTCAAAGGGAAATGCATGTGTGAATGGTGACACTGAGGTCAATTTAACATTTTCAAAGAGTCTAGCGTCATTGTTTGGAGTTTTACAAATAGCGACGCCTTTGCAAACTGTGATGCATTCGTGGTTCTGGGGTTGAAAACTCCAAATGGGGTCAAATCCTTTTGTGAATTTTGACATCGTGGCTTTATTGGTGCAGGAGGTGATCTATCCTGTGCATTCACATGAGCATCGACCCTCAGTCCTGTGTAGATTGGGTGATTTATGAGAGTTACGATAGGAGCATCTGGGGGAGATTGGTCTCTAGTACATTGCATATGTACCCATTGTCCAAACCCACCTAGTGATGATGACCACATTGGCAGAGAGGTGACATAGCAAGACCTCATCTTTTCACCTTCTGACTGGCGAGGTGACCATGACCTTAAAGGATGTATGGAAGATCCCGCAGTTGCCAATACATGATGATCATGTGATCTATGAGATAGATGCCAACAACAATGCGTGTTTTGAGGTCATGGAGTTCGAGGAGCTTGCACTTGCCAAGGGCTAGATTGACTTGGACTATTACAGAGGTTGGGTGTTGAGTTTTATGTTGATTGTTGTTGCCATTATATGTGGGTTAGTAGCTCCAGATCGACTAGGTAGATACTTAGTCCAGGATGGGGCTTGGCGTGGGAGAGGTTTCTTTTCTAGAGGAAATAGTTTTCCTAGGGACCAATGATGTTGGTCTTGTTGTACCACAATTTACATGATTTTGCATATTGTGACAGTTGAGCGATTGGTACCAAAGTGACACTACTACATATCTAGGCCTGGGAGCATATTGTCATGCTCTGACCGATTGTAAATTTGGTTGATACAAATCTTGATGATCCGGCGATTTGGAGATACAGGAGTGGGATCACTTTGAGACATACAAGACAACTCGGTCTACCCCACTAGTGTCGAGTTTTAGATGAGATGATAGTGTTTTATTGGTGTCATTGGTTACAGATGCTAGCATGGTATGATGACGTTCAATATTTGTTTTATACTCAATAGACCTGACTGATGTAGGGGAGGGAGCATAAAATTATAGAGTGCTACCTCCTAGACAGGGTGGCCCGACAATTTGGGGAGGTTCAATATCGGTTGGATGACCAGTATACTCCCATCTTTGCTAGATCATCCCGAGAGACTTCATGGGACAGATGATTCCAGCATCTAATGCAGTTGACTCCTTTCAACAGTTGGTTGCTAGGCCATGGGCCTATGCTCAGGGACCAGTGGATCTAGGCACGACACGTGCATATGATGATTTTTTCAGACCTTCGCTTCGGCTGATAGATCCAGGAGTGGCACTTCCATAGGGGAGACCTCAGGGGAGGAGTGTTCGGAGAGCACAAGTAGGACAAGGTGGATAGGATCTTGGGGCACCACCCAAAGATGGGAAGGCTCCGCAGTAGCCAAAGCAACAACCACAGTAGATAGATCCACGAGATGGCTAGATACAATAGCTACAGGCACATCTACAGGGATTACAGGCACAACTATAGATAGTTACAGTAGAGAGATCAGGCCAAGTAGCAAGTCCAATCCCTTACTATTAAGAGGGATCATGAGTGCTAGCAGAGGCATGCTACAGAGTTGTAGTTAGCTCAGGAGGTGGGCCGCAGATAGCAGTTAGAGAGCATGGATGCCACATCCCAAGGGAGGATCGTGCCAACACGGATGCACCATGAGGCAGTTTAGGAGGCAGAGTACTATATATTTCATTATCATCAGGTTATACCTACAACTTAGCAACAACCAGATTACTCCCAGCAAATAGGGGTTCAACAGGTAGATGACCAACCAGAGAGGTAGGCAGGCGAGGGGAGCAGCCACCAGGGCTAGCAGCATACAACTTTTTTAATTAGCGCTTGATTCTTTTTGAGATAGTCTCATAGGCTCCATTTTTTATAGCCCTATGGGCATTGTATCTTGATTGATAAACATACACTTGAGTCATATTTGTACCATGAAAGTGATGATATATGGATATGATTGATTTATGATGTGATGTGTTCACTTTATTTATGCCCTATGGATGGATGTATTTGATTTTCTATGCAATGTGATTCTATATGATGTGATATGATGTATGGCTTTTATTTTATGTGATGGATGATTATACAAATTTTTATGGATGTTATGGATGCATTTATTTTCTATATTATTTCTATGCACTTTTATGGTGATGATGTTTGCAGTATGGATATATGGTATGAAATTAATTCTAAGATTCTTAGAATAACAAATCTATATTATGCCCCAAATGATAATGCCAAGGATGATGTGATACATTATGATTATGAGATGTTATGATATGTTATGATATGCTCTTTTTCTTTTTTTAGTATCTTTTCTATGTGTAATATGATGATGCATGTATGGATGTTATGATGATGTCTATATGATTATGCAATAGATGAAAATGTATGGTTTATGAGATTCTTAGAATAACCAATCTATCTTATGGTGCAATGATGGAAATGCAATGCATGTGAAATGATCAATGTTTCCTATTATATGTGATATGTAGTATGCTGACAGTTTGTGGCTGTAGGATGGATGCATTGGTGATGTTTGGTTGACTGCCAAGATACCATGTTAGCGTAGAGAGAAGAAAGAATAAATGAGATGATGACAAGAGGATCCAATAGTTTCATGATCTACCAAGATTTTATTATAAATAATGATGAGAGATTGATGATGTTTCACTTATCAAATATTGGGATTTTAAAAGAGCTTAATTACCTTATTTTTTATAACACACATAGGCATGATGCATCAAGGTATAAAGAACCAAGATGGAATTGTACCTAGTGAGATTGACTTTGACTCGAAAATCAGATAGGAGTATCCTTTTTCACACCTCGCATACAAAACCTTATTTAGAATGTATTTCAAATATTTTAAATATCTTAGACCAAAACATAGAAAGACAAGCCTTCCTATGTGGTCAACAAGACACCTAAAACACCCTCCCTACAAACCAAACAAAACGTGCATGACCAAAGTTATATTACAAGAATATCTAGCAAGAACAGTAGACAAAAGATAATGATCAATGCCCCATTCCTTTCTCTCTAAATCGTTTTGATTAGACATCATCGAGAAGTCATTGGAATGAGCACAATAAGATAAATCAACAAGACAAAGATCAAGTAAACAAACAAGTGAATGTTCTTCATACCTCTAGCCAAGACTAAACTAAAGTGATGCCTAATGTTGATGTCCATTGTAGGAAGGATGCATCATAGGACATGAAGTTATTAGATGATTTGGGACAAACTAGATGATGGGCTATTAGTACCAAGATTTTACCAAATTGTTTACCTACTGACCTAGACTTGAGACCTTGACTTTTAAGTTTTCACTTTTAACCTACTAGACTTATTTATGATGGTTTCACCAAAATTTGAAGATGAAAATCGTTTATTATGAGCGTATGTTTTATTTCGGGTGATCATGAGATAGGGTGGATGGATTTTTTTCAAATATTTGGATGTTTTTAATGTTTTGAAATGTTTTGAGGTTGTTTTTGGTATTTTCGAGATGTTTTGCAAATGTTTTGATTTTTCAATTTTCCAATGTTTTTGTGTTTTTTGAGATTTTAACCAAGAACCTAACCTAAAGACCTATCCTAAGGGCCTTGGGGGTTGATCAAAGATTAGCCTTGCCTACGTTATACATGCAGAGACCACGTAGTTTGACTGACACAGACTCATTTATTGATGAGATATGAATAAATGGATTGCCATTTATTGTGATGCACTCCTAAAGGACTGACCTAGGGTTTTTCAAGGGCAAATTGATGATGGCCTTGCCTACGTTCGGAGCTCAGAGACCTGTAGTTTGACCAGATGACTCTTTTTTTGACTTTTCCTAACTTTTTGACCTGTTTTTATATTTTTGATATGTTTTGAATGTTTTAGGGTTTTCTGATTTTATGAATGTTTTTGGATTTTCATATTTTCTAATTTTTTTGATTTTTTGATTTTATGATATTTTTGGATTTTCTAATTTTCTGAATGTTTTTGGATTTTCTGACTTTAAGGAAGACTTCAAGAATTTACATGAATCCGATCCAATGTAGGTATACGAATATTCCCCCATTGTGATGTGATAGACTACTCCAATATAGGCAAGACAAACTGACCTTAGGAATGTGCCAAGTAGTTCTAGGAGGGGTCATGATACAAACACATGATCAAGCTATGATGCAGATGTGGATGGGTGATGGATGGAGATATGGAAGGGTGATGGATGAATGATGTAGAACAAGTTGAAGATATGATGGTGGATATAGAGTGCTTATTTAAATTAGGTGCCTTTTTTCCAAGTTTTCACCAAGGTACTTTCCCAAAGCACCACTGAAGTGGTTTTCACTAGAGGACGATTTTTTTTCTTTACTGTTTTCAATCCTTTTTTGATTTTTTTTTGGTTTTTTATATTTTTATATTTTTTTGGATTTATACCTTGCAAGCTTAGGCATAAAACATTTTGAGATGTGAGCTATTGATGGGATTCTACAAAGGCTCACCTTTGGGTGTTGATAGTTGATATTCTCATGATTTATAACTTGTTGTGATGATGAAGGGCCCTAACTAGTTGGGTTCAAACTTTCCATTGTTATCTAGATTTGGTACCTTTTTTTATTCTCCTTCAATACGAGCTATTCGAATTGAAAGGTATGGCTCCTGATCTTGTTATTATAGCTCATCTTGAGACGGTTCTGATAGACTTGCAAATGATTCAGAGCATCCATGTGCTGCCCATCTTGTAGTTCTAGCTCATTCAACTGTGACACTCAATATTCTTCATCAGTGATGAGATTATAGAATGATATTCTAAGGATGGGAGCTCGATCTCAATAGGAAGGATGGCTTCTAATCCGTAGACTAGGGAGAATGGGATTGCATCTATAGGTGTGTGTATACCCGTTCGGTAGGCCCATAAGGCAGGGTTCAACTATAGGTGCCAGTCACGACCAACTTCATTGATTGTTTTCTTTAGGATTTTCGAGATGGTTTTATTGCTAGCCTCAACTTGTTCATTTCCTTGGGGGTAGTATGGAGTAGAAAAGCAATTTTGGCTATTGAACTTTTGGCATAGGTCTCGAACATCCTAGTTTTTGAAAGGTGTCCCGTTATCCGAGATAATGGCTTGAGGGACACCGTAGCAGAAAATTAGGCAGTTAAGGATGAACTTGGAAATCTGCTTTCCTGTAATATAGGTCATGGGAATGGCCTCCACCCACTTTGTGAAGTACTCTGTGGCGGTGATAATGAACTTATGTCCACTAGATGAGGTGGGAGTGATTTTACCAATGAGATTGAGCCCCCATTGTGAAAAGGGCCAAGGTGTAATGATTGGGTGGAGCTCCTAAGCTGGTGCATGGATGAGATCCCCATGCTATTGACACTGTACACATATTCTAACATAGTTATGAGCTTCCTTCTCCATCATAGGCTAGTAGTACCCAGTCCTCTATAGTTTCTTGGCCAAGGTCATACCACTCAAATGTGATCCACAAATGCCATTGTGTACCTCGGTTAAAGCAGTCAAAGCTTCCTTAGGGTCAAGGCATCGCAACAAGGTTCCTTCAATACTCCTACAATATAGGGTGTCTCCTAGGATAAAAAAGCAAGATTATTTCTTGACAAATTTTCTTTTAAGGTTTGGGTGATATCGGTGGGGAGGACTCCTATTTTTAAGTAGGTGAAAATGTCATGATACCAGGGATCACTGGGACCAATGATTTCACACATGAATTCAGACTCTGGTACCTCGAAAGCTAGTATGAGAAGCTGATCTACAAGGAATTCTTGCTTAGGGACATTGTGTGGGATATCCAGTAGCGATCCAATTGTTTCCATAACATCTATTGCTTTGTTATTTTTCCTTGGTATTTTCTCAAACGTGATGTCAATGAAGAATTCTTTAAGGCTTTCCACCAGTTTCTTGTATGGGGTCAACTTGTTATCCTTCATTTGGTATTCATCATTGACCTAGTTGATGATTAGTTGTGAGTCTCCATAGACCTTGAGTGTCATGATTTTCCATTATACTACAATCTTGAGTCCTATAACAAGAGCCTCATATTCTACAATGTTATTTGTGCAAGGAAAAGACAACTTATATGACTTTGGTATACAATCTCCTTGTGGTGTAATGAAGAAGACTCCAACTCCTGACCCATGCTATGTGTAATATCTATCAAAATATACTTTCTAGTGATATGATGCTTATGTTAAAGATGGAATCATTGGGAACTCTGATACCAATGGATTTTTTGAATATATCAGTCCCTCTACTAGTTGGTCTGCAATTGCTTGTCCTTTAATGGCCTTCCGTTCTACATACTCAATGTCATGTTTTGTCAGGATCATGACCCATTTAGTTGTTTGCACTGTGAGCGTTGCTTTAGAAAGTGGATACTTGAGAGGATCTATTTTGGAAATGAGTTTTATTTGATGTGTTAGCATATAGTGTCTAATTTTTTTTGCAGCGAACATGACTGCTAAGCAAGCCTTCTCAATGGATGTATAATTTAGCTCATGTCCTACCATGGTTCTACCAATGTAGTAAATATCTCTCTTTCCCATTTTCATCATGTTGTGCTAAGAGAGTGCCAAGGGCTACTACTGTTGCCGATATATATAGGATTAATGGCTTGCCTAGAATTAGTGGCATAAGGATTGGTGGTGTCAGTAAGTACTCCTTGATTTTGTTAAATTCCTGGTCACATTTCTCATCCCATTTGTATGCTACCCCCTTGTGGAGTAGATGGGAATATGTGATAGCCTTATCTGCTAACTGTGTTATAAACCAGTGAATGGATTAGAGTCTTCCTTGCAAACCCCTTAACTGCTTCAATGTTCTTGGTGCCTCCATCTCGAGAATGGATTTGAATTTGGTGGGGTCTATCTCAATTCCCCTCATAGATACAATATACCTGAGGAACTTTCTTGACTGTACACCGAAGACACACTTCTTTGGATTGAGTCTGACCTTGAATTCTTCTAGCCTGTTAAAGATGGAGCTTAGAGCTGGTATGTGATCCTGACGCTTTCTTGATTTAGCTAATATGTCATCCACATAGTCTTCCATAGTTTTGTGAATCATGTCATGGGAGATTAGCATCATAGCTCTTTGATAGGTAGCTCCTTTGTTTTTCAACCCAAATGGCATCATGTTCTAGCAGTAAGTTCCCCATGGGCAAGTGAAATTTGTTTTGTGTTGATCATATTTAGCTATCATGATCTAATTGTACCCTGAGAACCCGTCCATTAATGACAACATTTCATGTCATGTTGTTTGATCCACAATCATGTCGATATTGGGAAGGGGGAAGTCATCCTTGGGGCATGCCTTGTTTAGATCTCTGAATTCAATGTAGATTTGAATGCCTCTAGTGGGCTTAGTGACTAGTACCAAGTTTGAAACCCATTCTAGATAATCAATTTTCTGTATGAAGTTGGCATCAAGGAGCTTCTATAATTCAAGTTTGACCAGTAATGCTATTTGTGGATGCATCTTTCTCAGTTTTTGTTTTATTGGTTTTGCTTATGGATAGATAACTAGATGGTGAACCACAACTTCTGGATCAAGACTAGGCATGTCAGCATAGGTCCATGCAAATTTTACCTTTATTTCTCTTAGAAATGTAGCTAAAAGTTCTTGTTCTTTTGTCAATAGAGATTCTGCATAGAATGTGATATGTGGTATTTCCTCGGTCCTTTGATTGACCGGATTACACTTTTCTACCAAGACTGTTGACTTCTCCTAATGAATAGCACTAAGGGGAATATTGAATCCCTCATCCTCTGGTGCCTCAGAGAGGTTTTCACCATTGGATGTGTCCTTTATTTTTACTATTTTCGGGTTAGAGAGTGCCATAGTGTGGTTTTCACTCAAAGACCTAGATATTATTCTTAATTTTTCACTTTTGCGACTAAGGGATTCAATCATTTCCCCATAGTAGATATGTGTGTCTAGCCCAATGTCAAACCTAGCTTTATGATCTCCACATGGTATCGTATCCCACAATCCCATGAATTTTGAGAGAGCCTCACTATTTTTTAACGTGTCTAAAATCGGTGGTCGTCATTGGTTGTAATCAATGAGTTGGGGGTAGAAAAGTTTTAGCTCACGGGTTTGGTTGTTTGACTCAAAAGATAGGGTACTAATCATGAAGAGGGAGGAATATTCATATAACATGGGTAGATCATTTATGGGGTCCTTGTCACACACATGGGTTATATCAAAGGTATAGTTGTCTAAGGGAAAACCTTGGGATATCGGTAACTAAGGAGGAGCTTTGACTTTTCTAACCGGGGCACCTTTGCTGAGTATGGTTATTTTCGGAGGGGTGCATCCAAGGCCAAGATTTCTTATATGCTTCTTAGGAATGATAGTTTCTTATACACTTCTAGAATACCATTGTTATTTTCCCCAAGCTTTTCATTTTTGTTATAGCCCCATCCTTGCATTAACTGCAGTCCTTTGTTGTTATTATCCATGGGAAGATCAGGCACGGGCCTTTCATCTTTATACAATAAGCTTGATATATCCCTTTCATCTACCACTTCTTGACTTAGGTCCCCCCACCTTTTGAATCTGGAGGGATCTTACTTGAAGGTTTGGAATGATGTGTCAATTGGTTGAGGTTGTCCATGAGATCGAGGAGATTGAGGTAACTCTCCTATTAAAAAGGCACTATTTTTCCTTTTGTAATCTCTGCACCCATTGTCTTGGATAATGACTTTGATATTAGAGATGCCAGGAATGGTGGGTGTCTTTGTTCAGAAGTGGAGGCTAAGGTAGATGGGTCAACATATGGAGTCATAGGGCCTTCATCATTCTTTGGGACTTGAGGGATCTTGTAGTACTTGGCTTCCAAATTCTTGCAATAATAAAATGGCTCAAGATCACCATGGATTGTGACCTCTTGATTTCAATAGGGAAACTTGATACATTGATGGAAGCTAGATGCAACAGCTTGCATTCCATGGATCCATGGGAACCCTAGGAGGATATTGTAAGGTAATTCAAGATCTAGGACTTGGCATGTGGTTTCCATGATTATTGGCCCTACCTGAATAGGGAGTTGAATGGTGCCTTGAGACACTCATTCCTAATCATCATATGCCCTGATTATGATACATTTACCTTTTTCAATAACATATTTAGAGAATCCTAGACTTTTTATTAACTTGAGAGTACAAATATTCAAGCCTACACCTCCATCCACCAAGACTCTTTTGAATTTATTATTATGGACTAGGACTTCGAGATGTAGTGTGAGCTTATGAGATGGTTGTGTTGGGAAATATTGATCAGAAAATGTTAGGAGTTGTGGCATGGTAATATGTTCGACCATAGCTTGGAACTGGTCTATATCAAGATTTGTTGGGATGGAAGTTGTGTCTAGGATTTTTCTATGTGCGGGCAAGATTTTCAGCAACTCCATGATGGAGATTTTGGCGGGGGTTCTTTTCAACTAATCCAAGAAATTATAGCCATCAGGAATTGACTTTGGATTGGTGACATATGCTTTGGGTGCTTGGGATGGTCCTAAAATGGTAAATTTGCCACCATGTGTGGTGACTCCATAGTCGGCCCGAGATCCTTTGATACTGACCATAGTAACCCATTCATCTAAGGGTGTAACAACATATAAGGATGCAATCACATGGTCATAAACATGGTTCACGTTATTATACTTTTCTTTACCATTGTTGTTTCCCTTGTTGTGATTTGGCATCAGATTCATGTATATCTTTAGATCTTGATTTCCTGTAGGTTGTTCAACATTTATGGTTTTGTCATCAATGAGGTCCGAAATCAGATTTTTGAGTCGCATGCAGCTGGTTGTCATGTGTCCCTTTATTTTTTGGAAGTCATAGAGTTGTTTCTTGTCATACCATGGTGGTTTGACTTGAGGTTCTTGATAATTTTCATAAGTGGGGATCTTAATGAGATTTGTCTGGACTAGCCGTTGCATCACAGACTCAATCGGTTCCCCAAGTGGTTTGTATTTCCATTTAGGGGGATACTTCCTTGGGGGTGGTCCCCCTTGATTGTTCAGGTTATTGACCACTTGGTTGTTGGGTTGTTGCGAGGATGTGTTGGCTTATGTGTGGTTTTGGTTGTTGACTTGTGGTTGTTGATATGATTGTGTGTTTTTCCTTGGAGCAATGATGATAAATTTGGCATCAACCACACCATCGTTAGTAACATTTTTATTCTTTTCCATGTGCGAGGTTTTTTATTGTAACTGGTTGATGGACAACTGTCTTGATAAATAGGTGTCCCCCCTTGTATGATAAGGTCTCTTTCGATGTTTAGCACCTTGGGGATCAATTGGTCATATGTGGTGATGCATTGCATTTTCATATGGAAGGAAAAGATTCCTTCGAGATTGGAAAAGATAATACAATTTTTTTGTTCTTCAGGCATAGTCCACTTGCTCCTATTGGCCTTGGATCACCACCATTGCAAGAAGGGTGTGAATGTTTCTCCCTTGGCTTGTTTGAGAGTAGATAGTTCTTCAAGACTCATGTCCATCCCTATGTTGAATGAATAGTTTTGTATGAATGCATCTACAATCTCATGGAACTTTTTGATTCTGAGAGGAAGGTGAGAGAACCATTCCATTGTTGGTCTAGCCAAACTCCGAGGGAATAGTCACATTAGATAAGTGTCATCATATGCAACTTCCATATAGTGAACATGAAATTCCCTGATGTGATCTTTAGGGTTACCAGTTGCATGATATTTTCCAAATTTAGGTATCTCAAACCCTTTTGGGAATGAAACCATCACAATACTTGTGTGGAAAGGATAAGGGCATAAATTCCCTTAGGGTTTTGTTGTTTTTCCAGATTGTAGTTCTAGCACTTGTTGTGAGAGAAACTTGATTTGTGCAGACACATCATTTTGTGGATTGGGTGGTGGGATGAATGTGTTTTGAGGTGGTTTGATTGTTTGAGTGGCAGGTGGGGTGTTTTGTGTGTTCGTGGGAGGTGGTTGCATTCTTTGTTGTGCGATAAATGCTTGTTGGTATGCCTACAATTGTTGTTGGTCTTGCTTATATTGTGCCAACAATGCTTGTTATTGGGCTAGTAGTTGAGCTACTTCTTTTTGCACTTGGTATTGTTGCAAAGCTTACTGATAGGCTTGTTGTTGGACTGCTTGTGCTTGAGCTTGTTGGGTAGCTTGTGCAGCTTGTGCAACTTGGGCAGCTTGCTATTGTTGTAATAAAGCTTGAGCTTGCACTTGGGTGATTTGTTGTGCTTGTTGTACGGCTTGTTGTTCCTATTATTTTTTAGTAGCTTGATGTGCAACTTGCATGGCTTGTTGAGCTTGAAATTGTTGGAATGCTTTCTGATAGGCTTGTTGGGTAGCTTGCAATGTGATACTGTATTGATTTTTCATGTTTGGTTTCGGTGGTGGAGGTGGAGGATTTGGAATCATGTGAGATGTTGTGATGAGATTTTTTTGAGGTGGTTGTTTGGGTGTCATTGGATTGATGATAGGGGGTTGTGTGATAAATGGTGTGGCTGTTATGCTAGGTCCTTGGGAGATCACATTTATAGATGATGTAGTGATTGATTGTGTCACTTGGATTGATGTCACTTGTTGTTGCGATATCGGTGGCATGTTTGGAGGATTTGGTGTGCTAACTTGATTTATGATCAGAGGATTTTTTTGGTTTGATTGATTTGGGATCAGTATGTTAGGTAAATGGGGTTGCTCTAAACCAATGATTGATGTGGATGTCAATGGTAGAGGGGGAAGTGGTGGGAAGATGGGTGGTATGTTTCCTTGAGAAAGTGATGATGAGGGATCAAAGATTCCCCCTTTTCCAAATAGTCCCCCTTGTCCTTTTGAAGTCATGGGGAGAGAGACTTGTGTGTCAAGGAAATATGTTGGTGATGTGGCGAAAGTGGATAGATTGTTGGTGTCATGAAAGACGAGTGGAATGTATGGATTTTTTGGGTTTTGAGGAACGGTATTTGGTTGACCCAAGATGGTTTTTACATACAAGTCTCAGTTATTTACAAGGGGATGCATTTGAAGAGCATGAAGCAATGAACTCCCCTTGGTAACCATGGGTTGACTTGGAGCATGAGATGATGTTGGTTGCGGGATGGGTTGAATAATGTTTTGAAAAGGTGGTGTGAATGGTACAAGCAACATATTCTCAAGAGGTTTTTCCATAATAGTGCTTATATCATAATCAAAAGGGAGTTTAGCCCCTTCCTTTTCCAATTCTAGCATATATTGTGAAGGATTAAGTCTCATCATTGCATTGACAATTTTGTGATTTTCAAGATTTTGGACCATTTCTATGATTTTGTCTTGAGTCATTCCTAGGACATTGTTGGTGATATCCTCCACTTGGAAACCTCCCTCTTGAAGATCTTGTGGTAGTTGAGAAAGGTTGAGTGGGGGATTGTTAGATCTGATGGGGTTGATTTTAGGAGCAGTTTGACTTAAGTCACTTGAAGTTGACGTTTCTTTGTTTGTTTCCATGTTCTTCTTGTGTTGAGATCTAGTTTGGACCATAAAATAAGGATCAATTTTTAGGAATGTGTTAGGTGAACCTCTAACTCCTTAGATTGGTCTAAACTTTAGGTACAAAAAAGAAAATCTAAGATGTTAAGGATCAAAGGGTGGTGATGAGATAAATGAAAGATGGGTGATTGTGAATGATTGAACTCTTAAGAACCTTGGAGGGATACTAGACTTTAGGAATTTTTGATTTTTTTGATTTTGGATTTGATTTGGATTTGATTTTGACTTGATTTGGATTTTGATAATGAACTCATAAAATCCAAGAGGTTAGATGTTTTCTTGAAATAAACTTGTCCCCAAGGTGATATTTTAACTAAGTGTGTGAAGAAGGATTCATCTATACACACCTAGTCAAACAAGATGATTTTGATTTTGATTTAAAGGATTTTCCAAAAGTCTAGAGTATGAAGGATTTTTCCAAGATTCTAAGATTTGTTTGTGAGACAGGTTTTGATTGATGTTTTGAAATGGATGAAAGTGTTGATTTTGACCCTAGTGAGCCTAGAGAGACTTTTATTTACAAGACCTAGGTATTGAAGAACATGCTATACTTCCAAGAACTTGTTAACCCTACAAAGTGAGATACTCAAAACATTGAAAAAGACTTGGATTTTGACAATAATAGAATGAAGACAAATTGGGATTGTCTTTTGAAGCACGTTTGTAAAAGTTATAGACCAATCTTTCCCTAACTGTGTAAAGCATAGACTGACGTTTCTTGAGATTTCTGGAACTAAGACATTTGTTTCGATTGACGGACTTTGGTTTTGGGATTTTGATCTTGCGGGAAATCATTTAAGAAAACACATGTGTGGGGTTCAATTTTCTTTTATCTTTTCTCAATGAGTTCTTTTTCCCACAAACACTTTCTTGCTTAGCTTTTCAACTAAATGTCTAATGTCTCGATTTCTTTTTATCCCACAAAGTCCATTATGTGTAAATCAAGGAAAGTAAGGCAATAGTTACCTAATGTTGACTTTAGAGGGAAAATTGAGATATAAATTGAAGTACTACGAAGCCTCTAAGGATAAAATCCCTAGGGACAAGCAGTAGCACTTGGATTTTTCAAAGGTATTTTGTCCTTCTAAAGGTTTGAGATTTGATGACCTTGTTGAATGTGTGTTTTCAATATTTTGGATTCAAGTAATGTGTTTAACTGACTCAAAGATTGCACAACCCTAGGATGGAAAAGAAATTATTTGTTGAATTCCCACTTGGATAAATCCAGCTGTGCTTATTCAGAGTAGATGACTAGAAGCTTGACCACATTGGCTCCCCTCCACAACACTCACTTCTACAGGTCAGCCAAGATTTAGTTCTCATGAATCTCCCATGATGAACTTTTCATCTCTACAAACAATCGCAAATATGTGGGACGGCTTCAGAGGTCCAACCTCATGATGCCAACAAATATTGGGATTTTGGATTCTAAACAAAGGTTCATAGTAAGGGCATCCAGTTTAGGGGGTGCAATGATAAACTCCTTGTGAGACATCTCCCAACCCTTAGAACAAGGGCTTTATGCATCATAAAAACACTAGGGGAGAGTTATCATGCACCACTTCCCATTGTTTATGATTTTCATCACAACCACAAATTTATATAGTGGTTTGGAAGAGCTTAGCTTATGCTCATTACTACTTGGGTCATTCCCTTGGGGTGAGTACTTTTTCCCACCAAGGTAGGCCCTCTATAGGTGAACAATAGCGAGTAAGTACATATTTAGTTCGATCAATCTCTATTTACGTGAATAAAGAGAGAATAGACACAATGCCTTTTCTCACACTAGCAAGATTTGTTCAATTTTTAAGAGCCCAAATTCGAAATGTGGAGGAAATATTTTAGACAACCTAATATCACCAAAATGCTTTTGATTCTCAAAATCGCCATGAAGTGCGAGAGAAGTGCATACGCATTTCGATGGTATTAGTTTGTAAAAAATATTATAAAACAAGATAAACACATATTCATTTTAGACCTCATTTGTAGTAATGAGTTCTTTTTATAACACCAAAACCAAGTTTTTTAAGTTGCTTGTTCAATTTTTAAGACCCAAAATCAAATCTAGTGAGTTTCTAATGTTCTTTTTAACCCTTTGTGTGTTCTTTTTAAAGCCCAAACGAAATTTATTTGAGTCCTAAACTGAAAGATAGCAAGATTTCCGAAGATTGGGTTATAAGTATCCCTAAAGTGTTAAAAAACACTTGTTACAATCATTAAATAGTGCCATAAGATACCTTCCCTTTGTTTCCTCCTTTCCTTCTTTGTCCCCTAACCTACAAAACTTGATCAGCCTACAAAAAATAGGGCCACAAAATAGGTCAATGGCCAAAGGAGATCAAAACAAAAAAGAACATGTTAAAATAAATTTGAAAATTGACCTTTTACCCCAACCCAGTGTTGCAATCTGCAAAGGCGTCGCTATTTGGAGCTTCAATGTCACTCTGTGGAAATCGGCGTCGCTCTATGGAAAAATAGAGACCACATTTGCGTCGGTATTTTCTCCAGTGCCACCCTTTGGAATTTGACTAATCTGGTCCTATGAGAATTACTATAGTGTCTCCCTTTAGATATAGAGGCAATGTCGCTATATACCAATGCTGGACTGATAGTGTCATTGTTTGTCCTCCTCAACGTCGTTGTGTCCTGAGAAAGAATAGAAAAGAGAAAAATAGTGGAATTGACCACAAAAACATGTTAATTTTCAGATTTTTTCCCTTCTTCTAGCGCCAAATGTAGAATGATTTTCCTAGACCTACTCAAACATGAACAAACAATCAAACATTAGCCCATAAACAAGTGTAAACAAGCATTCCCCATGAAATTCATTCAAACACAAGAACATGAAAACAAAGTAAAATACCAAGTAAACTACTAATGAAATCCTATTCTAACTCTCAAACCAACATCCCATGGGGGAATTGGTGTTTCTTTGATGTGGAAAGAAGCCCTTTCCCAATTCTTTGATAAGCTTAATGATAGATGTGTGATTCTTTATGCAAAATTCCTATAACCTAGCTATGGATGATAAATTCTATGCTAACTTGGATGAAAATATGGATGAAATTGTGGATAATAAACTTGCATAAACTTGGATCATAACCTTGCATCAAAATCTGGATGATTGTGGATCCAAAATCAATAGAGAAGGCATCTATTTATAATGAAGAAGGTTTGAAGAATGAAGAATGGGGAGAATGTGGGATTAAAATTTGAACCAATGGCATTGTGCCACTTGTCAACATGCTAATGAAGGGAGGTGGAGCACATTTTGAACAATGTGCATGTTTAATGTATGTAGGTGGAATTTGAATTTGAAGAGGTGACTTGTGTAAGATTTGTAAAAGGAATTAATTCCAAGTCGGCTCAAGGACAGGACATGTAAGAGCTTTTAATGCCAAGTTGGAGGACAAAAGTCCTTTGAGAGCGAGAATTTGAATAAGTGGAATATTCCAAGAGTATGCCATATTTGAATGAAAATAGGGGGAATTAGTAAATCAAATAAATTGATTTACATGTACAACTTGCAAAAGCTAGAGGAATGGAGGATTAGTGTTAGGAGTTAATTAATCTTAGATTAATTAACTTAGATGAACTTAGTTGATTATGACATTTAATTTAAATACTTGAATTTATTTAAATCAAATGAGAGGATATTAGTAGTGTGTGCAGTCTTTTTCTCCTAGTCTAAAATGAAAAATGAAAACAAATGCAAGCAAGGGAAACACAACACCTCAAGATTGTCCTAGTTGAACTTGAACAAAGAAAAGATGAAAACAAGTGAGTTACCTTGCCCAAGTCGATTGGTTGGTTGACCCTATTGATTTGATCGTTTGTGTGCTCCTTCGAATGGAAAATCACATGAAACTAGATGCAAAATGATGTGGATGAAATGAGGAATGCAATGATGCAAGTGGGTATGTGAGTAGATGCACAAAATGGATGCAAAATGATCTCAAAAGTTGCAGCAATGGAGTATGGTTGTGAGAGCTTGAATGCTTGGTTGCTAGATTGTGTGAATGTTTAATGATCAATGTGATGTAAATGAGGTCAAAAATCCTCTAATTTTAGGGGAAAGGCCTCTAAGGAATGGAGGTCTAGTATTTAGCCACCATGGACAAGATGAAGGGCTATGGTGAGTTGAGGACTCACAAGCCCTCACATCTTGCCAAGTTTCAATGAGGTGTAAAGGGGGAAGGTGATGTGGAGATACTTTAGAGTACCTTGGGATTTGGAAAAGATCTCCTCATAAAGGAGGTCCTTGTCCCCATGTGGGAGATGTGACACATGAGGAATTTAAAATTCCTCAATAATCCACATAGGGAAAAGGAAAACCTTGCAGGAATAAATTTGAATTTTTAATTCACATGGGGAAGAGGTTGTCTTGTCTAAATGGAGAAAGCATTAATGATGGTTAACGTAGGGGTATGTCATAAATGGAATGGGGATTAGGTTGACCTAATCATGTGACTAAGGTTGTACAAAAAGGTGATTAAGAAGGCTAATGAAGGATTAAGGGAAAGTTGCAAGTTATGGAGGATGTGACATTAATCTTGATTAAAGGTGTGCATATCCTAATCATGAAGTAATTAAACTAATCCAGATTAAAGGGAGATTATGGAGGATGGGAAAAGGAGGGAGAAAAAGACGAATTTAAAATTGATTTAAATTCAAAAGGCCAAATGACTAAATTAAATAAATTGAAGCATTTATTTAATGTAGAGAGGAAGGGGCCAAAAGGTAAAGTATTTAATTATTAAATTAAATACCTTAGGAACCTTAGGAACATAAGAAATATTAATTAAATAAATCATTTAATTAATGTCAATGGGGCATGTGAAATAGATGAATAAAGGGGATGAATTTGACCATACGAGAGTGGTCAAATTTGGATGTCTACATTTTTCCCCTCTTCGAAATACTGTTAGAATAATATTGTTTCGAAGAAAAAATAAAATGCAGATGACTCAATAGAGGAAATGACTAGAAGGTGATGCCCAACATGGGAGAAGTTGTGTAAGCTTTCCAAATGATGGAAAATGAAGGTAGATGCCCCGGTCTCACAAGGAAGTGGACTAGACAGAGGAATGGAGGAAAATGATAGGGTATGCCCCCTCGAGAGGGCGAATGGGGAAGAAAAAGGGGCCTTGGGTGACTTCTCGATATGAGGAAATGAAGGGGGCCATTGGATAGAGCTCGAAAAACCATGAAGAATTCCTTTTGAATGAAGGAAAATGGACACATGGTGTGTAAATGGCAGCCCGCAGAAGAAAAGGGATTAATGAAACCAAAAAGTGGTTAAATAAAGGGTAAAAATACCCAAATTTTAAAAAGGTTAAAAAAGGGGGGAAAAGTTATATATAGTAATTTAAGAAATTACTATTCATCATTTGCACACCTGGCAGTTGAGTGAGGGAGAGAAGAGGAAGAAGGTGATGAGGATGGCTGACAAGTATGACAACAAGATTATCCACTAAGGTGACGAGGTACGACTATACTACCACGAGCTTGTGGTACCCACCAAGTTAGTTCCAAAACCCTTTTTGTAATTTTGAGCAAGAATTTTAGTTTTTTATGCAATTTGAAAATGTGGGTTTTGGGGAGGGGTAGGTTAGGAAAATGGGTAGTCAGCGAAATGCAATTTCGCCCAAATTTCTAGGCAAAATTAACTGTGGAAGGCGGGGGTCAAGGGGAGGAAAATTTTCCTGTGTTCATGGTGGATTCACCCAAAAAAGTGGGGAAGGCCCATAGCAAGGTAAAAGTGATAGCAGGATGGGAAAATTCACCACTGAGATAGGCAAACTCGCCCATCAGAGGCGACGAAAGGAGGGTTTTCCCGAGGGACAGGCAAATTCACATGCCACAGGAAAGCACATGCAGATCTACCCAAATGTCGAGTGAATTCACCTAACGCGGGCGAGGAGGCAGATCTGCCCAAGCATCGGGAAAAGTCACCCGACACAGGCGGAAGGGGCGAACCCACTAGAACATCAGGCAGATTTGCTCGATGTGGG